>ML820261.1:98385-175771 GCA_009831015.1 Picea engelmannii
AATAGTGAGGAGATACTCTTGTTTAAGGCTTATCTTTGCAACTTGTATCAATTTTTGAAGTTTTATGGTGATCTTGCATGGTATATTCATGATTATTCTTGGTGCAAGTAAGTAGAATCTGCATTTTTTCATCTATTGAATGGTTTATTGTATGATTTTATTTTCTCATACAATATTATGAAATTGCATGGTGTATTTAATGCTTGAAGTAAGAAACTTAAGTTGCTACTTTATTACCTTTTTTTTTTGCCAAGCTTTCAGTAAATTGATCTAGTAACTAGTGAAACCCTAGAGCCCTAAAGTGATAACACTCTAGAGGTTTGCATTTGGTTATTGTTGCATAAGTTTTACTCCATAAAAATGCTGAGAGTAGGGGGCTAGGGCCTAGAAATGCCTACACCCTAGCACTTTATTTCTTGAGGTAAAAATCTAGGAGGACTTAAGTTGCTACTCCTCCTAGGATTTTTCCCTCTTAGAATTTTGTGTATTATCATTAATTAGAAGCCTTAGAAGACGCCACCAACTTTGTTCCCATCACTCTAGAAGGCACTAGTTTCTTACCTCAACTCTTTTACAAGGATTCAAACCTCTTCTTCTACTTGATACCTTACTATCTAACCTAATCCACTAGCCTTTCCTAGATTTCTAACTCCTAAAGCTTGTTGCTACTACAAAAAATATTTTACAGCCCTAACAAGCACACTAACTAAGCTAACCCACCTAGAAATTTGCACTAACCTAGGTGTCATTACCCTAGGGTATAGTATTCCCTTTGTTATCTTTTTAAAGTGAAAATTCTGAAGCTGTTACCGCTGTCATATATGTTGTGACAACCACTGTTGCAGCCCATAACAACCCTAAAATAATCCATTAAATCATTGAGCATTTGTACTAAGAAAACTATAATCATTGGATATTGAAGCAGTTGTCTTATTGCTTTATTATAGTACTTTTATGAAGCGGTTTCTATTGTTGTCATCATCATTAATTAATGCTTTTATAAATATTTGGACAACCATTTATTGACTTGTATTAATCTTGAAAATCATGAGTGACAAAGTATTATCAAGTTTGCAAGACCTTTTATATCTTTTCTTGTCATCATAACTTGCAATTTTCAAGATACACTGCTGCTACTATAATCTCATCTTTATTGTATATAACTTGATCTAGCAACACATAATTTGTCTAAGAAGTCATTGATTATAAATATTGACATCATTGTTACTACTAATGTTTGATGTTTCATTGGTAAAGGGAAGGTACAAACCCACTTTCACTTTCTCTTGTCCCTTTAAGCTTTACCTAAGTGACTTATTCCGTTGAGTGACCTAGAGAGAGGGGTGGGTTTTCACCATGTCTTTCTTCCTTTCATGAACCAACTAGGTCATGGGACGTCTCCCTTGGAATGAGGTTTTCCTCCTCCTAAAGGGAAAGAGGCACCCTATTGAGGTGATAGTGATAGGGCTACCTCAGTGTTACATCAATCTAAGCCTACATGCCTTTAGTCTTTGGGAAATTATAGACTGTGTGATAAAAATTTTGGCGCCGTTGCAGGGAACGCTGAGTCAATATTTGTCAAGCATAAAATTTTCAGTAAGCCTATTCTCAAAGCCTTCATTTCAAAAATCTTACCCGGTGAATCCACTCAGGATGATCCCCTCATCCCTTTGATAATATCAAGGAGATTTTCTGGTTAATCCACTGATGACGACCTGTAGCAGATGTCAGTACACACCTTATTATATTTTAATTCCTATTGTCCCCATGGCCCCTCCTAAATGGGCCTCTGAAGAAATCTTAAACCCTTTAGACCTATGTAATATCAAAGGGTAATTGCATGATCTACCTAAGGATGTTGATTCACAAATAACCAAGTTTTCCGGAGAGGCTGGGGCTTCTGGAAACACACATTGGACCAAATTTTGTGAAAACTATGACTTGCATCAGTCTGTGAAAGAACATCTTGACATATTCATAAAACTTTTCCTTGCCTCACTTACTGGAGATGCTAGGAAATGGAGCACTAACCTCCCAAGCAAGAGCCTCACAACCTATGAATATTTAGAACAAGTTTTGTTGCAAAGGTGGGGTGTGATGGAAGATATGGCCTCCCTTTACTCACAATATCTCAAAATTTGCAAACAAGATGATGAGACTGTTAGGGAATTTAATGATAGGTTTAATGCCTTGCTTGGTCGAATTGATTTCAATTTTCAACCAAAGAGTGTTATTCTTTTACAGTGCCTCAATTATTTTGAAGGAAACTTCCAATCCCTCCTCAAGAACCAATTCATGAAAAATCTTAAGGAGGCACAAGATGGTGCTTGTTGGATTGAAGAAAATATTAAATGGTGTGATCCCATTCCCCAAGCAATCTTCTTTAGGACCAAGATGATGTCCTATGGTTCAATGAGTAGGATGTTGAGTAAGAAGAAACTGATTTCCCAGAGATATTAGAGGTAAATGATGAGATTAAGTTAGCCATTCCCCTTAAAGGGAATGGTACTTGGAAGAATGGGTTCTAAAATATGAAATATGCCTTAATTTTTTCAAAGCGACATGAAACCTATGAGAATCTAGGTACCTATGAATAAATCACTGAGTTGGAAAGGGCACTATCACAATCCCAAAATCCTCCTTCTATGAGACTTCCTCATAATACTAGTGAGACAATAAAACATCATGCTCCAAAAGAAAAAAATTGTCCAAACACCTTGGATCTACAAAATGTTGTGAGGCAAGAAGATGATCCTAAGTCCTTATCATGCAAAGACTCCCATTTTGAACATGATCATCTGAAGGCTACTCATGAGAAACCTAATTATGTAAATTCCATCTTTACCTTGTTTCCCCAAGAGTGCCCTAGTATCACGCCAAAGCAAATCCAAGAAAATCAAGACATGAGGAAGCCTAGGATTGAGTGCTTGATCCAAACAAGTGAGGAATCAAGGGTGAAGCTTGGAGATCCCTAGGTGTATGATAGGGATCTACCCCAACCTTTCCCAAAACATATAAATGACAGGACCAATCTAAGCACTAGTATGGCCTTTATCTTACAAAAGGTCAAAAGGATTCGTGGAATGTTGGAAACACCTTCTTTGACAAAACTGACCCTAGATGACCAACAATTATTTGAAGAAACTTCCACACTATTACAAACTGGTCATTTTGAGAAAAAAGAACAAACACCCTTTCTCACTTCCTTGCTAATAGATGATTTATGTCTTCGCAACTACATGCTTCACTCCGAGTCATCTATCAATATGATGAGTTAGAAGGTTATGAACCAATTAGGACTATAAGTTACAGGGACTTATGAAAATGTTTGTATATTTGAGTCAAAGGGATTCAAGGTCTACGACTTGATGGAAGGACTTGAAGTCCACCTTGCTGACTACCCTGATTTCCCCATCATAATGGATGTCCTTTTTGTTTATGTACCTGACACTTGGGGAATGACATTAGCTAGGGAATGTGCTTCTACTTTAGGCGGAAGTCTGCAGATGGACTTGTCCTACACAACTATCCTCGTCGGGGCCCAATATTGTATCACTTTTCATAACAAGACAAAGAGGATGGAACACATTGAAAGATGTAGTCATGAACATAGTAACTACAACTTCGTATATCCCTTCTTATTTCAATACTAGACTGCTCTTACCTTTGTAAAAGAAGACAATATTAATGAGATAACATGAACCAAGGGAAAGGGTGACCAAAATCCTCCTAGCAATCACAAGGACAACATTACACAAGGTAATGACGAGATGTTACATTTGCACGAAACATACATAAGGGATAGTTCTTTGGTAGAATCCCACCCCATCATTATGGAGTAGGAGAGAGATACAAGTTGGGGTGATTATCTTGACGATTCTTGTTGGCCTGTTTAATTTCTTTAATAAAGTCCCACATAAATTGTCAACCAGGTTCGTAAACTGATGAAC
The DNA here is from genome assembly GCA_009831015.1 of Picea engelmannii. NCBI lineage: Eukaryota > Viridiplantae > Streptophyta > Pinopsida > Pinales > Pinaceae > Picea > Picea engelmannii. The sequence goes on from ML820261.1 coordinate 102,336, forward strand.
TGCAAACACAATATGTGCAGGAAAATGACAAAAGTATATCCTATTTTTTCTTTTCAGGAGAAAGAGGACTAAGAAAGCTATTAATCAAGCATAAAATCAAACCAAAAAACCATTACTCCATACTGAAACTTAACAACCAACTAAGGAACCAACCACTTAAATTCTATCCTATGCATAAAAACAATCATCTATTTATCAATCAAAACAAAATAACAATTTCCTCAGCAGATGTCTATATCAGCCAACTTTATGGATCCACTCAAGTCTCCATGTAATTATGTTATTGACCTATCATGAGACTAATCAACTTGAGAGTGTTTCTCAATAACTAATCCTATTCTTAACCTAAGAGGCTTACTTCATAACAAGCATGACAAACTACATGGTGCTACTGCATTCTTACCCACACAGAGTTACTCAGTATGCAGGGGAATGACTCTGAAAGAGTCTTGCCACAAAGTTTGACACTGTAATTAGTGGATGAAGCAACAAAATAAAAATATTCTATAAAAACTTACAACTTTCAATAAGGAATGTGAACAAATAGTTTGCACTCTATTTAAAGCTAATACTCAGATGTAAACACACACGATGCATTTAAACTAAGCTCTTGGCCCCTGAAATGTCATATCTATGTTGCTATAGTACCTCTAGAGTTCACACCACGCATAGCAAGAAAATAACTCAAACCCCAAAGATAAAATCTCATTAACAACTTATGCCCTTAATACCACATAGTCTAAATATAGTAACTGATTCCTCTACATATACAATCCATTCTTTCAACAATAAAATATGTATTTAAATCTTATTAAGATGTGATCAGGTCATCACAAACCTTCTATATTTTATTAATATTAGTTATTCTTATCTGAAAATAAGCAATGAAGTATTTCCTCTTGAGTAGATATAAGTTATGGAAGTCTCAGTGTGATCATACATCTCATTCCATATCTTTTAGAATGTGCTCAATAAACCGTTCTTCATTAATTCAAAGTCAATCTTGTGCATATCTCATTATAACCCTAGGTTTTCACATACACAGTAGATGAGTTCAATATCTTAATCCAGTTTATCCAGTGAATGAGGTAAGCACTTTACTTATTCATCAAATGTGTGAAGTATTTAGACTAGATATTTGTGATTAAGTAAACTTCTAATAAATACTAGAACACATGGAACCCTTAAGTGACTACAAAGAAAGATATATAATTTGATGAAATACAAGCATGTGATCGTTCATTCAAAATATATTTGTTCATACAAAATATTTTCCATCGTACTAAGGCCAATCTAATTCATAGCATAAGAGAAATACCTAATGGGTAAAGAACACACAAAACTTCAAGCAAAACTCAGGATCTAAAGATCTCTCCACACCAATCCATTCAAAAACACAACTACAACAAAGTAGAGAACAATTAGTATACAAACAACTCAACTTACCAGGGGAGGTGGGCCCATGCCTTCCCAAGTAGTGAGTGAAGGCGATTCATTAACTCACCAAGCTTATGAACATGAATAAATCAAAGCCTAATTAATATCAAACATAAACCCTTACTTTACTCACAGTTTATCCATCACAATATCAAAACAAAAAATGAGTAACATAGTCTTTTATTATCTTCAACAAAGAATATGTACAGATCAATCCTTTACACAGAGCGAATCCCCCTATATATATATCAAATTTTGAGTATATCAGATTACATTGCTTTCCCCTGTTCTCATGAACTCAGGGCCAAAAATGACTTAACAAAACTAGAAGATCTTACTAACCACAAACTCCTCTATCTTAGGAAATCCTTCTAACCATTTTAGATATCGTTCCTATGCTAAGTTCAGAGCCTGATCTGGTGCTGTGTTGGAATATTTGTTCATGGATTGAATCCATGTAATAGAATATTGTTGGGCACAAGGGAAATGGTCAACACCCATCACATTAACCATAAGAACAATACCCATGTTGCTAACTCCATCCTGGGTGCGTGCAAATAGGAGAAGCCACAACCTCGGGTACCGAAATGCCTGCGCAGATAATGAAAATCTAGGAATAGTGCGGGAACAAATGTTGCATTGAAAAGGTAAGTGTCGTTTTATCATTGGTAAACAATAGCTAAAAGATCCTAATTAATTTATCAAAAACTTCAGAAATTATCGAAATACACAAGTTTTACCTCATGTTATAATCAGAATATTTAAGCAAGAAAAAAGGTAATAATAGGACGCAATAAGTTGGATTTCAATGCCTAGGTAGGGGGGTAAATGGCCAAAAGAGGTGTATGGTGAGTGAAAAAATGGGAGCTCAACATTACCCCCACACCTGATTATTTTCATGTCCTCATGCAAAGAGATCCCAAAAACTGTTCAAAATTGAAATACACCATCTCTTTAATCCGAAGAGAGTCTTGCAACATTTATCAGGATGATGAGGCTTGAGTTTTTCTTCTCCAACTTGCCGCTCCTCGGTTGTTCTGGCTGAAATATCTTATGCATCTACTTATTGATCTTTTTGGTTTCAGATTGAAGTTTCTCAATCTCTTCTTGAAACTTCTTACTTTGTCCCTTTAACTGTTGATTTTCTCTTTTGATGCACCTATTTAAGACAGACAACTCCATGACTTCCTTCTCCAACTTCTTGAATTTTCTATTTCATTTCCTAATCTTTTTTTCTAGGAGAATTTTACTAATAGAATCATCTATTAGAATATTTGAACCCTCACAAGTTTCAACTCCTTTCTTAGAAGGTCCAGGAATAATCATGCTAGGAGTCTGCGGAGTTCCAGGCTGTATTTTCTCTTTTCCAGTCTGGTGCATAGCCTTCTATATTTCATTGTTACACCCTCCTTCTTTTGAGGGGGTGAACAATTGTTCCTATGGCCCTACTAGCTCATTTGGATCAATAAAATTGTTTATCTGTGGCTCGTTAGGGTCTGCAAATTCTGTACATGACTGATATTGTTCCACAAGCTTTGGACGCTTAGCAACTTTGAAGAGATTTGAAATGGGCAAGGTATCCTCACCATCACCATCAACATGGATTGGGTCCTCGTGTGTTGCAGCCTATGGGTACATCGGGGTTGGCTCAACAATTTTCGAGGCTGCTTGTTTTTCCATTCAATGTGTGATCCTACGAACTGGAGGAATCTCAATTGGTGGCTTAATCACCATAGTCTTCTTCTCTGATTTTCCATTCCTAGCCCTTCCCTTATCCTGTCGCTTTTCCAGTTATCTCAGTCCTCCTTCCAATGCCACAGGTGTTGTTTTCTGCCCCTTTTGTTTACTCAGATTGTTTGATTTATTTATCAACGTAGGTGCCTTTTCTTTCATCTTTCGCTTTCCCAAGTCGCTCGGCCCCTCTTTATTTTCCACATGGAAATTTTCTCTTCTCTGTCATTTTCCCAAGTCACTCATCCCCTCTTTTGTGGCCATGATGATCTTTTCACGTCTCTGTCATTTTCCTAGAGTGCTTGACCCTTCTTCCACTACCATAGGGATTTGATCAATAAAAGCATTCTCACACAAGAACTGATCCCATTTCCTATTTCTTTTGTAGAGCTCAACTTCCACCAAAAGTTTCACCAACCCATGATGGTAGAGGCTACTCTGAGGGTTTTGAATATTCCTCTTTATCATCTTAGCCATTGTTTCTAAACTCTTGTGCAGATAGTATGGGGAATTTATCAGTTTCTTTGATTCAAAATGAAGTAGAATTCGAGCATGATACTGGTATGTGAGGGCATACCTTCCCTCACAAGTTAAGTACCTTTGTAAAATATCCAATGGTGCTTTCCACTTGTGCATGATGTATGCCCTTGGGTCTCCCTTTGCCCAGCTCACATTTTGGTATTGTTCCTTCAGAAACCGGTTGCAAATTTCCGTGCCCAACATCAATTTATTGAACCAGTATTGTCCGGTCTTGGGGAGGCCTGTGACATTGGCTATGGTCTCCTATGTAACCTCTACTTCTAAATTCGTGACCCTAGCCAATTGTCCATAAAAAATCTGCATGAAATGAAGAGAAACCTTATCATTAAACCCCTGAAACTTGGCAAAAAAGAGATGCCAACTTGTTTCCTTAAACAATTTCTTGCATTTGTGATACTCAGGCACAACTTCGAGTGCTCGTCGAGAGATGGGTTCGTGACAATATACCACAATGATGAAATATAGGTGTGGATGAGGGTTTCACTGAAGATAAATTGAGGAATACTCAAAGGGACGAGACAAATAAAGATACACAAAGTAACAAAAAGAGAATGGTCTCATGAATACGAGTAATTGATAGCAGGGTGGAAAATTTCACATGGACTAGCTACAGAATGATGGTGATCAAGAATTGACTATATCCACATATGGAATGTTGCGGTGCACCATTTAACTTTGCAATAAGGTGATATGAGTCCGATTCATGGTAATGATGATGAGGTGACTCAGTGCGGGAAGGATAATTCAAACTCATGCAATGTAATGGGAATAATTCAAACGTTCTCGATTTCCCACTATGAGAAGGTCAATTACTAAGTTTCATGGAGGGAGTGGAATTTCTCATAAGTGTGAGCTTGTTGCACGAATTCATCATTTGTGCAACAAGAAATAACATGTATAAGTGGATAAAATCTCAGATGATGTGGGCGAATAGGGGTAAAATTCGTATGATAGGAGTATAGGGGTGGCCAATTATCATGCTACACATAGGAATTATGGTATTGGTGGCCACATAATGTGTGAATGTTCCAGCGTTGACAGCTAAGTAATGAGGATAGGTCAGATTAACATGAAAATTTATTTAAAACGATATCCTTTGTTCATAACAAACCAACCACAATATTAAAGTAATCTTACCTCAAAAAGTCATTACCCATTTTTACTGTAGATGCAAAATTCTTGTAGATACCATAAGCAATGATGATGGTGTTGGTGCTAGTGCCACATTCATGCTATTGATACTCACAACTGAAGGAGGAAATCATACTCTACCTCATGCAAGAGTGTCTTTAAAATATGGTCTTAGTATTCCAGTATCTATATTGTCATTTCTGTATAGGTGCGGGAATGATGTCGAGCACCGGTTTTCCTGGTGCTCTTAATCATGTCATTACTTTCCCCGTGTTTTAAAAATATAGTGATGAAAATGTATCTTGTACAAATTAAATCACAACTGGTTCAGAAAATTTTTGAAACTTGAGGGATTTTGAACTAATTGAAATACTGAAATCTGAAATAAAAAACTAAGCAATGAATAGAACTGTTGATGCCAAAATGTTATTTGTGACGATGATGGAAATAATTGCAACAAAAGCGAAGAAACAAGGGGGCTGGATAGTCGGATTCAGATCATGTCCTAAGATTTGTATCAAGAAGAAAGTATCACCTTTTAGTAGAAACCTACTAAGAAGGCAGACAACCTCCTCTTTTTGAGACCATCTGAACTGTTGCAGCTGCCTTGTAACCAACTTCCTTTTTATTCACACTGACTGTCACAAACTATCATACAGATCATAACTAAGCTGTCTTCACCATGACCCAAAATTTTGGAACAAATCCATTCATGTGAAAGATGTGTTGTCGTCGAACATGGGTGGAATTCATTGGATTACAAGCCATTGATGAAGATTGTTAACCAATGTGAGACTACTCACCTTTGATGATGATGAGAGTCAAGGTTCCACTGGGACAACTTGCTGGGCATGAATTAATGTGCTGATGTTGAATGTCCTACAATATCTAGCAGACAAGAGGCATTAATGAATCCCCGCTATTTTTAGTGAGAGAACCTGCCATTAATGTATGCAAGTCTCTAGGTACCATTCAAATCTCTGACTTTATCCCTTAGATGATGTGCCGATGTCGATGGAGGAAAAGCTGTCAGAAGGAGAGTCTTAATGCACCCCTCATCATATGACTCGAGAGAAAACAAAATGATTTGAAGAACATATAGTAAGGCCTGACAATTGTGGAGAATAAATTTTATTTTGGGCTCATCCGCCAGCAAGCTAGTTTTCAGACAGGCCCTTATCTAACCATGCCAGTAAATTGATTTTCATGGCTAGACTATATTTTTTTGTATTTTATTTTATTTTATTATTTATTTTATAATTTTTTTTTTCTTATGTACATACATTCAGAAAGATGAAAGAAAATATTCAATCAGAGGTGGAAGAGGAGGAAGGAGACCCCCTTCCCATTACCTCCATTTCAGACTTCTGCAAAATATCTCGTACAAATTTATCCTTGGACATTGGCCGATGATACAATCTTAGTCGATGGCCATTGACCACAAAACCAAGAATAAAAAAGGAGGGCCTAGTCACTAGGCTTGAAAAATTTCTTCTTGATAAATTTATCATGCCATTGAGCTCTCTGTTCCTGTACCATAACAATGTGCTGGACTGAATCTTGCGTAATTTCATCCAGATCATTGAGCTAGGCTATTCTCTGTTTCTGTGCCTCTGATAGATCTATGCCTAGTTTTGCAGTTGTCCTAAAGGTTTTCACTTGAAGCTCAATAGGAAGAAGAATATGTTTTCCATACACTAGCTCATATGGAGTAAAGTCTATGGTATTTCTCCATGTGGTTCTATAGGCCCATAGTGCTTCCAAAATCCTATCTTCCCAGTCTTTGTGATGCTGCTGGACTGTTTTAGTTAGGATTTCTTCTAGTACCTTGTTTGTAGATGCCACCTGCCCATTTGCTTGCAGGTGATATAGAGAATATTTATAGTTCTTTATCTGGTACCGTTGAGTAAGTGCTTGCACCGAATTATATGTAAACTGTGTCCCGTTGTCTGTTACAATTTCTCTTGGAATACCAAAGCGAGTAAAAATTTATTCGTAAAGAAAATCTATAACAGACTCTTCACTAGCAGAACGAAGGGATTTTGCTTCTACCCACTTGGTTACATAATCAGTGCAAACTAAAATGTAACTTTTTTTTCATGATGAAGGAGAGATTGACACCACAAAATCCAAGGCCCATCTTTCGAAAGGTTCGAATAACACTTGGGTTTGTAAGGGAATATCGTTTTCTTGCATTGGCTTACCCATTCTCTGACAACTATCACAACTCCTCACATACTTTCCGACGTCTTTGAACAACATTGGCCAATAGTACCCTTGATGGAGCACTTTGTAAGCAGTCCTTTTATCTGCGAAGTGGCTTCCGTAGGGGATATCATGGAAAGATTTCATGATATCATATGTTTCATCTTCTCGTACGCATATTTTGATAATCATGTCAGGCCCAATACGAAAGAGATATCCCCCGATCTATGAATAAGTTGCATTGTGCTTGACAATTTGTTTCCTTTCTCTTGGGGAGAGATGTTGAGGCAAATTTCCTATGGCCAAATAATTGGGTATGTTTGAAAACCATGGAATGTTAGTGGAAACAACAAACAAATGTTTGTTAGGAAAACTATCATCAACAAGAGTATTTTCATCATTATTATGGATCTGAGAGAGAAAGTTTGCAACCGAGTTTTCCTTACTAGGCCTTTCCACTATGGTAATATTAAATTCCTGCAACAATAGAAGACACCTAGTGATCCTACCATTTGTGATGGGTTTATTCATTAAAAACTTAATGGTAGAATGATCGGTGTGAATAAAAGTTTCATAGCCTGTGATATAATGTCTAAATTTATTAATAGCATGCACGATAGCTAGGAATTATTTTTCTGTGACGATATAATTGAATTCAATTGGTGATAAGTTTTTACTACTGTAGTAGATGGCATAAGATATCTGATCTTTTTTCTTTCCTAGGACAACCCCAAGAGCAGTATCTGAAGCATCAATACAAATGTGGAATGGAAGGGTCCAATTTGGTCCCCTCAGAACTGGTGATGTGGACAGTTTTTCCTTCAATATTTCAAAAGCAACTTGACACTGAGCATCCCACAAAAAGTTAGTATATTTGGCTAACAACTTGTATATAGGTGCAACGATCTTTGTAAAATTTTCAATAAACCTTCTATAGTAGCCAACATGACCCAAGAAACTTCTTACCTCTTTTGGAGAATGGGGTGTAGGAAAGTCCATGATGACCTTAATCTTTGTCGGGTCCACTTTGATGCCTGAAGAAGAAACATGATGTCCAAGAACAATGCCCTGCTGTGACATCTTTTTACATTTTTTATGACTCAAGGAAACATTAGATTCCCTACACCTAATCAGTACTTTTTCTAGGTTATGAAATGCTTTGGAAAAAGAGTCACCAGAGACAGAAAAATCATCCATATAGATCTCAACACACTCATGAATCAAGTTAGTAAAAATCCTCAATACCACTCTTTGGAAGGTGGCAGGGACATTACACATCCCAAACGGAAAAACTCAATAGGAAAATGTCCCCCAGGGACATGTAAAGGTAGTTTTCTCCTGATCCTCTGGTGCAATATGTATTTGATTGTATCCACTAAAACCATCCAAAAAGGAAAAGTACTTTTTGCCTGCTAACGTATCTAGTACCTGATCAATGAAAGGCAACGGAAAATAATCTTTTAGTGTTTCTTTATTAAGCTCACGATAGTCAACACATACTCTCCACTTGCTTTCCTTTTTAGGCACAACCACAAGTGGATAAACCCACTTGCTATTAGATATAGGATATATAAAGTTAACATCTAGCAGGTTCTGGATTTCTTCTTTCACTATATCCTTTACGATAGGATTCTTACAACATTGTGGCTACCTAATAGGCCTGACATTCTTTTGAAGGTAAATATGATGTGTAAATCTGTCTGGGTGAATTCCATGCATGTCTTTATAGTCCCAGGAAAATGCACCAGAGTGTTTTTGTAATAGGCTGATTGATTGTTTTTGGTGCTCAGAATCAAGGTCAATGATGATATTCAAAGTTTTTCCTGGGTTGATTTCAATAGTTATGCAATAGGGATCTATAGTCTCTTTTATGGTTGATACAAGAAAATATGTAGTTCCTGTGGGATCAACATTTTCCTGAAATTTTTTTGTGAAAAATATGATTATAAGTTCGCGGTACTTCCGGAAACTGAGTACAATCCACAATAGAAATAAACAAGTTCAGAAAATCGTCTTCTGATTGTATTTTCAATTCCCCTGCGTGTTCGAGGGTTATAAGAGGATGTAAAATTTATGTTTCTATATGACTCCAATTTCCACAATTTTCAGAGATTCAATTCTTGCATCTTCAGAAGACTCTATTTCCTTGTCTTCAGGGAGTTCAATTTCTATATTTTCACAAGATTCGAACACGTGCCAAGGATCTTGTAGTGTTGGCTTGGAAGGCGGGTATAAAGTGAGTTTCTTCATAGCCAAACCATTTGATATGGTCATCTCCCCCAACCTATATACGATGAAAGAATTGGTTGTGGCCAACCATGGTCTCCCAAGGATGACATGGTGGCCTACATTGTTGGTTTTAGGTTGGATAACTAGAAAATCTATGGGATACTCCCAAGAATTTAGAGTTACCAAAATATTGTTGAGCACCTTGACAGGCTTGATCCTGGATCTATCAACAAGTTCGAGTACCATAGGTGTGGGTTGGAGAGTGTCCAATTGCATTGTTTCCATGGTCAATATGGTCATGATATTTATTTCAGCCCCCAAATCCATTAAAGTATTTCCTATGGGAAAATCATTGATGGAAATGGTGTCTATGGGATTTCCAGAATCTCCATACTTTTTCACCAATGGTTTTCGAGACATTAGCTTGGCCAACTGACGTGCTACATGAATATTGGGGGGTTCTTTTCATTTCTGTCCAGGTTTATTAATGCATAACTCCCTAACAATTTTTGCGTAAATGGGAATATCCTTTATAACTTGCAGCAAGGGTATTTTGACACAAACATTCCATAACTCAGCTTCCAAGTCAAATTCAAGGAGGACTATTGGCTTTTCTATGGCCAACCTATCTGGATAAGGTGGAAGTTTAGGTGCTTGTGGTTGCTCTGTAGGAGTAGTAGATGTTTGTGTATGAGTGGAGGGAGTAACTATGTTTCTGGGTTGGTTGTCATTTGTTGGTTGTTCATGATTTTCTTCTTCTTCCTCAATGACAACAGTGGAATCTCTTGGTTTCACGACTTTCCCTGATCTTAGATGTATATTTTGAAGAGGCATAGGAGTGATGAGGTAAGTCAGAAAGCATTGCATCTCAACATTAAAGGCAGGCTATGCAACTCTGTTGTTTGGATTTGGTACCGGCTGTGCAGGCATTTGTGTTGGTCTGGGAGGGTTTTGGTTTGCAGCCAATTGTGGTAATTGTGGGACTGTTGTTTGGGTAGGTGGATACAATGATGGCATGGGTGGGGGGTATTGCGAGTAGTTAGGATAGGTCAATGGGAACTGTTGTTGAGGCATCATCCTGTGAGGGTTACCTCTCCAATTTCGCCGCCAAGGATGAGTTTGAGTTTGTTGTTGTGGACAAGTGTTTTTACATGGAATTTGAGTGTTCCAATGTTGTTCATAAGCATTATAGGGTGAAAAATATGATTAAAAAAGATATTGGGACATACCTTGGGCTCTTGACTGCCATGGTTTCTTTAATGCATCTTGAAAAGAAGGTTCTTCCACCTCCCTATTTTCCTTATATATAGCTTTAAGTCCGGCTAGCGAGGGGCAATTCTTTGTATCATGATCATCCGCACATATTGCACAAACCTACACATTATTCATTGGAAATTATTTAGATGCATGCTTCTTTCGACAGTGGGGGCAAAAAATATACACAACAACTTTATCTTCTTCTTGCTTTTTCTTAACTTGAAACATATCTAGCTGAGAACTAAGAGTACCAAGAATTTCTGTTTTAAAATTTTTGAATAAATTTCCTAATTCTATCCTTGATACTCCACCTCCTGCAACATATCTTGTTACTTTTGGAAAAACATCCCTTACTCCCTTACCGGATTTTTCTCAAGTCCTAGAATATCTCTTGCATAAATCACATATGGTAGCAAATGACAATTGAGAGATATCACCTGCACCCATTAGATTTATCACATCAATGTATTCTTCTTGTATCCCTTTAAGGAATATATTCCGGATGATATCATTATTTAAAGTAATTTGTTTGGTCTTCTGAAGATTATAGATAAACCTTTCTACGTAGTCTTCAATACTGTCTTCCTCTGATTGTTGCATCTTAAAGATGTCATTGTGGGAGTCTCGGGTCCTACAATAGTCTTGATATTTTTTGAGGAAAGTACTTTTCATGTCTTCCCAAGATTGGATATAATAGTCTTCAAGTCCCATAAACCATCTTAGAGTGGAGTCTTTTAAGGTTGCTGGAAAAAAATTTAATTTTTGTACATCATCAACATAATTATAGCTTCTATAGAGAATGTCAAATTCAAAAAGAAAATAATTTGGATCCCCTTTAACCATACCTCTGAAATTTGGAAGGACTGACGGGGGATTATTTTTCATGTTTCCATTTGGAATTAAATCAAGTATGGGGAATACGAAGGTGGATTCCCCTTCTGGTTCCCTATTTCTTTCTTCTTCATCTGCCATGTGGCCAAATATACTAAATTCCTCCGAGCTTGGTGATAGTGGTGGTTCAACTACTGGATTTTGATGAAGGGTAAAGTTATCTCCTACTTGTAACCTAGATATCTTCCCACCACAGAATTTTCCACTTGTGAAATGACCACGTTGTGGGGTGTTTTGAGCAGTTGATATATATGCTCTGGGTTGACAATTTTCTCTAATGCTGGATTGATGTTTGAAACTAGCCTACCAACCTGTGGCCCTTCAGCTGGTTGCTCCTGGGATTCTCCCTCTTCTCCTTGGACCTTTTCCACTATTTTTTCATATTTTTGGGTGGCCATCCTTGATGTAGAACCCTCCCTCCATGAGCTTCTTGCGTATCTTTCAGCCGGGTTAATAGGAGGGGTTTTATTGCTACCAAATAAATTTTCTAGAAAATCAATTTTTAAAAATATACCTTTTCTATCCCTAAGACTAAAAATGAGTTAGCCATATGCCAGATAAGGTTTGGAAGGACTCACAATAGTGGCAATGTAGGTTCTTACCTTCCTTCTTATTGTCTTTCTGCCACCATTCTGGAAAAAACACAAAACACTCAAAGAAAAGAATCAACTATGAAGGGAAAACTAACTTCTTACCATTTACGTTTTATATGTTCCCCAACAATGACACCAAAATGTTGGGCTATTTAATTGCTATAATAAAGTCCCACATAAATTGTCAACCAGGTTCATAAACTGATGAACTACAAACACAACATGTGCAGGCAATGGCATAATTATATCCTAGTTTTTCTTTTCAGGAGCAAGTGGACTAAGAAACCTATTAATCAAGCATAAAATCAAACCAAACAACCATTACTCCATACTGAAACTTAACAAACAACTAAGGAACCGACCACTTAAATTTTATCCTATGCATAAAAACAATCATCTATTTATCAATGAAAACAAAATAAAAATTTCCCCAACAAATTTCTATATCAACCAACTTTATGGATGCACTCTATATCAACTAGCTTAGGATCTAAATATATCTCCACACCAATCCATTTGAAAACATAGCTACAACAAAGTAGAGAACAAGTAGTATACAAAGAACTCAACTTACCAGGGGAGGTGGGCCCATGCCTTCCCAAGTAGTGAGCGAAGGTGATTCAGTAACTCACCAAGCTTATGATCAGGAATAAATCAAAACCTAATTAATATAAAACATAAACCCTTACTTTAATCACAATATATCCATCACAATATCAAAACAAGAAATGAGTAACACAATATTTTATTATCTTCAACAAAGAGTATGTACAGATCAATCCTTTACACAGATCGAATCCCCCTATATATATCAAATTCTGAGTATATCAAATTACATTGCTTTCCCTTGTTCTCGTGAACTCAGGGCCAAAAATGAATTAACAAAACTATAATATCTTACTAACCATGATTTCCTCTATCTTAGGAAATTGTTCTAACCATTTTAGATATCGTTCCTGTACTGAGTTCAGACCCTGATCTGGTGTTGCGCTGGAATATTTGTTCATGGATCGACTCCATGTAATAGAAGACTGTTGTGCACAAGGGAAATGGTCAACACCCATCACATTAACCATAATAACGATACCCATGTTCTAACTCCATCCTGGGTGCACGCAACTAGGAGAAGCCACAACCTCGGGTACTAGAATGCCTGCGCAGGTATTGAAAAGCCAGAAATTGTGTGGGAACAATTGTTTCATTGAAAAGGTAAGTTTCTTTTTATCATTGGTAAACAATATCTAAAAGATCCCAATTAATTTATCAAGAACTTCATAAATTATCAAAATAAACAACTTTTACCTCATGTTATAATCAAGATCTTCAGGGAAGCAAAAAGGTAATAATAGGAGGCAATAAGCTGGACTTCAATGCCTAGGTAGGGGGGTAAATGGACAAAAGAGGTGTATGGTGAGTGAAAAAATGGGAGCTCAAAAATGCCTCTAACATCACTGAGGACTAGGATGACTATGATTCTACACAAGAGGAAAGGAGTTGGCTTCATCAAATGGAAGGGGGATGATGGACATTTTTTGACTAAACCAGACCAAGAATATGTACTTACTACAAAACACCACCCCCCTCCCTCAACATAATACAATGGAATACAAGACGCAATTGATTCCGAAGGAGGGGACTATAAGCAAGGACATTTGGTGTTAGAGTGGGATACGAAGATGGGGGAGCCTAACAACATTAAGGGATTCACAAAGTTTTGGCTTGGACCCTTCAAGATTAGAATGAAGTCAATAAATGATTCCTACTACTTGTCCACAATCGACGGGAGGAAACGTCCATTACCAGTTAGTGGATGCCTCCTAAAACCCCATCATGGGGCAGAGACTTGACTTGACAGTTAAATTAGAGTAAGTTAGGATAGGTAGGCATTTGCATCCATTGTACATACCATTGAATATCATATTAACATAGTTGTAGTGGCATGTTTTATATTGTCTTGTTTCATTATGTATATATGTATTCTCATAATCATATGTTAGACTAGAGATGCTTTTATTTTATCATATATGGATGAAGGGTGATATCACCACCCTAAGGATTACTAATACCGTTTGTTGAGATTTAGCAGGCACATGTCATACAAGAAATGTTGAGGTTCTCATGTGCTCTACGGAGAGAACATGTCCCCAAGTTGGAGCCAGATGTCATCCTCTAACCTAGGGATAACTAAGGATATCACATATCGAGGCCCATGGGTCCTAGACGTGGAGTACCAAGATCTAGACGACTTGAGAATGGTCTCAGAGGGCCCCTCTTTTTTTCAATGCAGTTCACATATCACCAACAAAAATATCCATCACACCAGCCTGGTCCCAAAGTAGTAGTGAGTCTTTCTCCATGAGGTAATGATTTTGGGTATCATGGTATCTATCACTATGATTTTTGAATCACTTGAACATGTTGTATTGAATCCTTCTTCATTTCATGAAGTTTTCTTGGAAATTATTCTCTTTGCCTCATTCATACCTGGAAGGGTGACATGGTGCCCTATTAAGTTGATTTATCTTTAGGATGGGTTGCTACTAGGTGGATCTGTGAAAAGCCATCATTTGTTCCCTCCATACTTACCACTTTCCATATTTATTCCTTCCATCTCTCTTATCCTTGTTTTATCATTGATATTGGATACACTAGGAATGGTTGTACCTTACCTTTTGGGAAGAAGGGGCTAAAGGCCCAGAGGGTAAAAGTAGTTGGCAAGAGTTAAAATACAATTCTGAAACCTTTGAGATGCTTCACCCAAGGATCCCCGAGAAAGCAATGAAAAACTTCTCAGTAAGAAAAGGGGACCCACAAGATAACATAAACAATAAAGGTACTAGTTGATGAATAGGAGGTATCATCACGAGCCGACCTATTATGACCATGGGCATGTAGTGGTATGACACTACCACCTATCTATTCATCAAACATGGGTAATGGATCTTGGTGGCGTAGCCAAGAGAAAGGGGGTCTCATCATGAGCCAACCTTCTCATTTCCATGTAATGTTTGTGGATAACGATATCACCTTTGGTCATCAAGCCAGGACAATGGGCCTCAACTATTTCCTTGAAGCAAAAGAGAAAAAGAACAAAATGAATAAATATAAGAATAAAATGCAATGAATGGGCTAGGAAACAATTGCATTCATGACAAGGTGCAACTCACCCTCCATAAAGGCACCCACATGTAAGACTCTACATTTCCCTGTTATCATATGCACCCCATGCCTAAATATTCACCCCATGCCACTTCATACACTTACATGACTTGGATTATACTCCACTTGGGAAACACCCAAAACTTAAGAGAGGTTATCCCAATAGGACACCCTGCGACCCTCTCTAAATCTAAGTTTTCAAATTGAATAACATCTTTGAGCATATTTTTGGGGTTAAGGGGGGTTTGATGCACATGTTTGAGAGATTTAATTATTAGATGTGACTTACATGTTATGATACTTGTGACTTATGAATTCCTGAAGGGCGTATTTGTTGTTGCTGCACGACCTTTCCCAGTGGACAGGTACACATGAGGGAATGATTATCTCGGATCTTCATGGAGTCTCAAAGCCCAAATATGGATGTTGAAACCCGAACCAAGGGGAAGAAGAGATTGAAGTTTTGCACTGGATGAAGGAAAGACGTTGCCTTTGGAGGCACTCTAGTAGGCCTAGATGGACGAGTTCCACCTCTCTTTAGTTGAACGATGGAATTGGAAGGCCATGAGACCACCCACCTAGCCTATGACATCATCATTTGGAGACTAGGGTTTTAGGGAGGTGACGTTATGGTGAAAGAAGGGTGCTTGGCACAATTTTTGGCAGTTGATGGTGTGATTAGGCCTTCGAGGGGACAACTTTTCACTTTTCAGGGATGGATGTCACCCATTGGAGTTCATTGTCACCCTAGAAATGACATGACATCACCCTACTAAGGTTTATTCATGTAATTTTGTTTAATTTTTTTAATTAGGGAAAAATGATTAGGTCAGCCCTGTAATTATGAACTAAAATTAATTTTAGGTTAAATTTTGTATAAATAAATAGAAAGTGACATTCATTTTCATCATAACTTGTAATTGGAGGTCAAGAGGTATGAAATTTTTTCCCTATTAGGGTTATGTTGACCACTCAACACACCCTAAAAATCCTCTATAAATTTTTTCTTTTTTGTGTACCACTTGGTCTTATGCACTGTCTGATTCGATTTCATTTTTGAAAAATGTTGTCTTTGCTTGTTTTCATAAATCTCATCACCCATTCAGGTTTTCTTGAACTTATGAAACCTCATGAATAATATGATATTAACGCTTGAATAAATAATTGACAACCAAACACTTCACTGAACACGCTCAGGGTCAATGTCAGAAGGAATTCAAAGAAGGAAAAAGAACCACTCGAAAAACCTCAATTGCCGAGTGTCGATTTCCATAGGCATCGACAAAAGGAAGTTTTGGTTTACACATAAAGATATCACCGATAGTCGATTCCCCTTTGGTATTGGTAACATATGGTATGGGGTAGGCTTTAACGAAGAATGAAAAAACATCTCCGACAATCGATGCTCGACACGCTTATCGAAATTGGGGAAAACCTAGAAGGATTGCAAAAAAAATTCTAACCGCGTTAAAAGTTATTCTCGATCGCCGATCCCCGATGCATTTTTGGCATCGAGACTTTTTCAAGGGAACCGATCCAAAAGCGCTTTGATAGTTTTATCACCGATAGCCGATCCTGGGCACTTTTCGGCATCGAAAAACTAAGGTTTTCTTTAGAACGAATAACTTAAGGAAAATCTCGAATCTGATTAAGAAAAGCGAATTAAGTCACCGGTATTCAACGCCATGTGTCTTTACCAGGTAAGAGGGTCATACGTCTAGTGATATCCCAAGTTATCCTTGGCCCCCTAAGTCCGAGTCACACCTTAGAGTAAGCATTGCTGCATCAACAATGTATGGTAAAATCGATCGATGTTAGAACTTTTTGCAGGAGCTTATCAATGAAAACGTTCATAGCACACCCAAACAAAAAGGTTCTACTTGTTAAAGGATACCACTCAAGCAAAACAAGAAGGGATGATTCAACTCGAGTTCAGATTCCCGATGGGCTGATTCTGTAAGCATGATCCAAAGGGCCTAGTCTTGCAACATGCTTCACAAGTGTCATCTTGCTGGTCGTACACGCACGAAAAATTCGAAGACGAAGTCTTTACAAAAAATGCCTAGGACTGGGATGAGGTGGTACAAAGGATGGTCGAACCGAAAATGACCAGGTTCAGGGCCATGAGCGTAGATGAATAGGTGATGAAAATATAACAGTAGGCTTAAGAGGCCCTCAAAGCCAGGGAAGAAATCAGAGCGGCAAAGGCAACAAAGGTTTCCCTCGTGGCTCTGATACAGAACAGGGGACTGTATATGACACCAGAGGCACGGGAAAGGGGATTGATGCTAATAGAACATGTGCAACAAGTAATTGATAAGCTACATAATGACCTGGACCTCATAGGAATTACAAGGGTCCTTGCCAACAACCCAATCGAAAGCCGGGTAGGTCCAAGTGGCCCAGAGCTAATACAAATTGACGAAATCACCAGGTTAGATAACTCTAAAGTTACAATGCCACATGCTAGATCACTAGGGGACGTTTCAACTCAGCCATAGATAGCAAGGACATCAGGGAGAGAAAGTGCACCAAACACCCTCCATGACTTATTAACAATCTATGACGATGAGGAGAGTTCAGAGGTGTCCTTGGTGACTCCGGTGCAAATCACAAAGGAAGAGGAACCCAAGAAGGCATCTTCCCTAGCTCTCGATGCTCAAATTCAAGGATTTCAATAGAATGACCAAAAGGTCTAAAGTGTCTTAGACACTAATCTACTCGATGTACTGGAGACCCGAGAAATTAGACCGAAGGATGAACCAGGTTCGGGTGAACAAGAAGAAGAAGTTACACAGTAGGAAATCGACTTCTCAACAGACGTTTATTAGGTAAGTATCGAGCTTTCCCCTAATGCTTAAATTTCAGTCGATACTTTACTTCCCGATGAGAAACAACCAAAGGCCGGACCTTCAGAACACACATAAGAGGTTCAATAACTCAATCTTGAACATATATACACTATCAAGAGCCTAGGAAATATGCTTACCTGGGGAGACCAACAAATCCTCGAACCCGTGGATGAGGTTGTTGATATACAAGCCATCTCCTATGACTGAAAGAGGAAATCCATCATGAAGAGAACTACCAAGAAGAGGAGGATTACTCTGGATTGATCCATCCTCATCACCACATAGGAAAAATTGATTAGCACGGAGCATGCCAAGACATCCGAGCTTATCGACGTAGAGATGGAAATCAAATATGCCACCCTGGGTAGAGAGAAAAGGGATGAAGAGGAGTTGGCCGATGCGCTGAAGGAGTTGGAACATCTACGCCATTTGGTGAAATATTATCAGGACTCCACATAGGCCACAGTGTTCTTGAGAAGCGAATTCCAAGATTCCTACAATATATTCACTAATGAGCGACAAATGTTCACTACAGGAATAGTCAATTTCCAAGAAGACGCCCTCATGGAATTGGCGATGTGAAAAGATATGGTAATATGGTATGAGAAAGCACACCAAGTAGTGGAAAGGATCAAATAAATCAACATCGTTCAACAAGGACAAGATGCCAAAGAACACAACATTCAAATACTAAGGGATAGCAACATTGATCACATAAAGAAGTCAACCGACTACTGGGTGAAAATTTCCCAAGAACCTCACCAGAAATCCAAGAGAAATGGGATGAGTGCGAAAAGAGATGGACCAATATCAACCAGGTGATGAGAGACATCAACCTCCCAGAATTCATCTTACCCGATGACTTTGTCGACTTGCACGACATAGTCAAATTACATGTCGAACAAGACTCATCGTGGGTTGCAAAGATAACAATTGTGGAGAACATGGTGCCAGGACAATTACAACAATTCATGGAGCACCCAATCAAGGCTCAGACAGTGATACAATAGTTAAGTGCTAAAGTAGTCAAATATCGGGCACATGAAGTGGAGATAAAGGAGATCCTTTCGGCCTCGATGGACCAACACAAGTTCTCGTATGCCAACACATGTGAGGAACTCCTAGTTAAATGGTCGGAGTATGAGAATATTGATCCACTCAAGTGAGATCATTTGATGACTCTTAGAAGACTGAGAGATGAAAGCACCATGTGACAATTTTTTGTTTTACTTAGCTGCACTTTTGATAGTTATTTTTAGTTAATAATCTGTTATAAATAAGAGGATCGACCTATTATAAAGGGTCGATGGTTTTAGCAAAGACCGTCATTTTTGGATTTGTAAAGAACTATTTCAGAGATACCTTAATTGAGAAGTCCTTTTTAGGACTAGAGACAAGTTTTAGTTTTTCATCAAAAGCGTGTGTGATTGGATCTAAAGAAGAATTATTTATGATTTTATCTCATGAATGGATTTTGTAACGAGTAAGAGCCTCTGAATCTGTTGATAAGTTATCTTATTCAATATTTTTATAGTTCTTGTCTTTAATGATGAAAATTAAATCGTTGTGTTAATATGCAATTGATGATAAAAGATAAGGAAACCATTTTTCTTACCATCGTTTATTACATGTACGTTTTCTTCTGATAATCTTATCTCAATCATTAATTGGACCACCAGTAGGTTAATGTATTAGTACTAGGATTGTTGTAGGTGTAAAAATCATTGTCTGCATGTTTGAGCGTGTGGGTTATCCCAAGCTCAACTTTCTCCAGTAGTTAATATTTCCCACTTTGTTACCCATTTGGTTTATACCAGCTTTTATCTTGTATCGGTCCCACCTATAAGAGAAAATACAAAAATAAAACGTTCGAACTGAAGGAGGATCTTTCACAAGAAAACATCCTATCAATCACTACGTAAATCCCATCGATTAATTGGCTGAATCACAAGATCTGGAGAACCATTCCACCATTAAAATCTGTAGAGTCTAATTGGGCTTCAATGGCGGGTTTGGTTCCTGCTGTTGATTTAAAGGGATTTAGGATCCCTTAACAAAATTGGCACTAGAAGGAGGGCTTGAAGAATGAATGGCTGACAATATTTTTGACACAATATTTCACACATCCTGTAGATTCAAAACAACCCACATGCATGGCTAGTCATTCTCAAGACAACCCATACATGCTGAGTACTCCTGAAACGAGTAACTCACCCGAGCAAGAGGAATAAAATCTATTCCCTGAGAAAGCTTACGCTCTTCCTCACGAGGAGTTGAACCAACTTAGAAGGATGACAAGAGATTACGCCCAGCATATTGAAGAGTTACCCTTAGCTCTGTTACTTCCTCATAGGAAACAAGTAAGCAGACCAATGGTTGATGCCACCGACCAGGTTTTTGTGCACACAGTAGAAGACCTGATAGATTTATCCCTCACCAAAATCGAACATCCTCTTAATCTAATCCCCGAAACACCAACTGAAAAATGCTCCGAGCCCGACAATTTTTTCGACGAGGAAGGGTTCAAATCTGAATGCTTAGTTTCAGGATCAGACGACATGGAAGATAACAAAGATCATAATGGAGAAAGGGGAAACCCACCTCAAAATAATCAACCTTGGTTGGCCAGAGATGCTCTGGCTATCCCTAGATGAGTACATAACCTTCCCTGACATCCAAAGAAGTTAATCCCTAAATTTGACCCTGAAACCTCAGGTTTGCCTAAAGACCATATCAAAAAATTCATACTAGCTATCAGACTGATGAATGTTCAACATGAAGACGTAGTATGCACGATTTTCCCCTATACTTTTGAGAATTTGGCCTCCACATGGTATTTTAACTTACTTGTAGGATCCATAACCAGTTGAAAGAAGTTTCAAAAGGATTTTTTAGATAAATTTGCAGAAGAAACCACTACAGGAGCCTTGATGGACGAGTTTTTCATGGCCACCATGAGTTCAAAGGAGAAGGTTAAATACTTTAATCAACGATTCACCACTATCCTAAAAAAATTTCAACCTGAAGATAAACCCATTCAGGAGTTGCAAATCGAAGTATATGTTAATGCTCTCCCAACATCTATTTCCATGTTTGTGAAGAGGGATGCCAAAAAACCCTTAGCCAAGAACTTTGAAGAAGCCAAAACAATAGAGTTACAAATGAAGGGATATAAAGAAGGTTGTTGATGATTAAATCTGCAACAAGGTTTGTCCTGCAAAGTATTACTAACACCTATTATTGTAAAAGCTAAATAATAGTAGTAGGTGGGACCCCTTTCACTATTGAAGATCAAGTCTAGCATTATTCGATACGATTCAAAACTACTTTCATGGCTGACGATATCTTGGGTTATTGGAAATGGATCATGCATTTTATACAGGTTTCGCTTGTTGTTTCAAGATCAATTATACTGAATTTTTTTCAGGATATCATTGTTGACTATCCGTGGATTCAGGACTTGTGACACCTACAACAAACACATGTTAGTAATGAAAAAAGGAAGAAACTACCCTATACTAACATGCCATACTATATGCATTGAAGAGGATTGTGGAAAACCCAATATAACATAGGTTAGCCATACGAGTGATTCATGATTATATATGATATAGTTGATACACATTTATGCATAATAGAGATTGTAATGTGGGTGGTGCTCTTTGAAATTAAAGGTTTTTTTTGCAAGATGGATGATTTGTTGGATAAATAGCTGGCGTGTACTAAGAATTGAATGAAATCGGAGTAGGTAAATTATGTGCACTTATGACACATCACCTTTACCCTTACCGATGGATGACACCATGGTCAGGGCATCCTCCAAACACTATGGTCGGGTTATGTTCCAATTTCTCAGCAGAAAGGAACCATTCGACCAATGCGTTCTTAAGACATTTGATTACATGTGTGTTCTTTTCTTTGGCCCTTCATGAATGTACTCTGGTTACGAAATGGATTTTGGCTCAAATATATTAACTGTGTTCTTCTTAAGTATTGCGACTGGTAATGGTGATTGTGAATGTGACATTGATGATTCTCTTTGAAATTAGGTTGAATTCGTAACATTAATGGTCGTTAGCAGTCACAGGAGATCTTTGTTATCCTTGTTGGTTACTTTGAAAGACCCTATTGGTCTTACTGGGCCATTTTCGTGTTTCGGATTGCTAAAAAAACCTGCGTTTTTTTTATGGGTTTTGTGGCTAAAGTATTAGTATCACCGCGCGTCGTACATATGGGAGATGGATTGATTTCACCACCAGGGATCACAAAGAAAGTTTGTTTTGTCATAAATCGGCCCTATCCTTACCACACTGTGGTGGTTTTTTGATCGAAACACACAAGGGTTACACCCTGCGTGCATTAAATTGCACTTGCTATACCAAGATTGGCTTTGTTATTCCTGTGGTGGCTGCCAAGCAAACCCTCAATCCCTCCAGTCTGAAGTTCCACAGAGAAAAAAATCATGCCTTTCCAGTTGAAATGGGTTATTGGAGGTTGAATACATGGTCGATTACTTTGGATATGGATTCGCCCAATTATTCATATAGAAATCGTTTTGTTTTGACGTATAGTTAACTACCTACCTGATGATGATGTTAAGCCCTACATTGCATTCTCATTTTTGAAATACACGACTATCCTCCTTATATTCATAACTCAATACTGTTAATGAGGAAGGCCTCTGCTCCAATTCAATTTTATGTGTAAATATGTATAGCTACTGCAGTTGTTCGATTGATTGATTTTCTCTCACAGTGGCGAATTGTTGATTGATGTGCGGTCACTAGTAATTACATTGACGAAATTTTGAATGATGGATGGTATTGGTTACAAGGGTTTGGTGTTATCCACACATGTCGCGTCCTGTAGATGATGTTTTTGCAAAGTAAATCATTGGGCTGGATATATCTACTGCATCTTTTTTTGTTGGTCGAATAAACCTGAGTATGCGTGGCCTGGTAAATCACGGGTTTTTAAATCAATATTCCATAATGATGTTTGAGTTATATCATTGTCGCATGTTCCTGTGTGATTATTGGAAAGGTTACACCGTGGTATTTTCTTAGTTGTGCACTGTGTATGGTTGGATGACTTGTTTTTATGCTCAGTGATACCCACTAAGTTTTAAGCGTGTTACCTATGGAAAATTGACCACTATGATGAAAATCGTATTGGGTAGGTCATTCAGTTTTTAAGTCAAAATGAACTATTGTTTTTACAAGAGCAGAGCTCCATTGCCTTGGAATTTTACTCCAGCAGAGCCCATGTCTAAATGATAGCTGTTGATTGTATGGTCAGTTTTCATTTCAGGCGTGACAAGTGAGGTTTTGATTATTGTGGTTACAACATATTTAAGTGAACGAATACCATTCTAATTTGATGAGCCCTTTTACAGTATTAGTGTCTTCATTGATTTGAAAGCATGACTGTGGGGTATAGTCGTGGACTGAAGAAAGGATTGAATAGTGATTGATTTTGATAGTAACAGATTGTATGTGGGGACTGTTCGTAATTCGCTATAGAATGCAGAATGTGAGGAAAATGCTTCCTACAATTCATATGGGAAAAATTACTATTCTGCAACAACACTGTGTTCAAGTTTTGTATAGGAATTGTTATTTAATCAAATGATTGTTGATTAGAGGGTACCCCTAGTCTTACTGCAAAATATTTTATGGATCTCTTGGTTAATTTCATGAACATTAATTTTCTTCTTCCCCTTCCATGATCTCACTTTCCGCTAATTAGAAACCCTTCATATATCCCATAACCCTGTTTAACCCCCTGTTCTGAGATTGATTACAGCCAAGGAATTCCTGTGTTGAGATATATGAAAGTGGCAGTGTTTGGGTGGATTGCAATATGTTTTATTGGCTTGTTTTACAGTTGGTTGTTGTTGTCATTTGAGAAGTAACCATGTCCCCCCCCACCCCATTTTACCATATTTTCTCTCAATACAACCCCCTCACATATCCCAGAACCTTGTTTCATCCCCTGCTTGTTGATTAACAATAAAGCAATTTGTATGGATTGGATTGCATGAGTCTAATATATTTCTGTGCCAAATTCCATTTCATTTTTTTTTAAAGAGTTGTCATGTATGGTCAAATAAAAGATCATTTTTCTAATCAATCATGCATACAGAGATGCGCCATTAAATTAAAAGGCTAAAAACAGAGGCCTATCACGCCTCTGTCAAAAAGGACTAAAGGAAAATAGTATCAAGAAGGGAAAATATGATTTTGAGTTTTATTCTATCTATCATTTTATGACAGTTGACTTGAGGGATCTTTGGAGATCATGTTTATTTTGGATATATGATTACTATTTTGAAATAGCTTCAAATTTCATGAGCTTGATTTATCAAAAGTGAAGGGGAGACACACGGAAGTATGTTTTGATTAACTAATGGTTATGAACAAAAGGGAGTCACAAGGGGTCCCACCTACTAATTATTATTATTATGTATGACCCTTATTATAGTTTTTTACTCTTCCCCTAACTAAAGTTAGTTGAGTCTTTTAATTAACTTAACTAATGAATTGGTTCAACTTCTTCAACCAATTCTAATTTGTTAAAAGAAAAAACAAGGGGAGGAAGAGGAAGAGGATAGAAGCAGAAACATGCTAAGGTTTTCTCTTTGAGTTTATGTCGAGACAATTCAATTTTCATTCATTCATATATTCATCATAGCCTAATTTTATTTTATGATAGCAGGGTCTTATTGTAGACAACAATATTCAGGGTTGAATCAAATCATTCAGACACTTGTTCTTCAAAGGTGTTGATCTATCTTTGATAGTCTGTGTAGACTTGTTTGTTTGTGAATTAGTTTTCATGACTGACAAAGGCTATTGTGCAGAGTCGAGTGGGAAACAATATGTGGCAAGCTGATCCATCTTTTAGAGTTAAGTTTTGGTTTTTTGTCAGAGATCCTTTTGTATGTTCCATTGGGGATGTCTAAGTTTGACTTTGGTCCAAGATTTCTGTATGAGATTTTGTAAAGAAAATGACTCTTTGGTGAATTGGAATGAAATAAAGGATTTATTTATGTCTCAATTGTCTTGATTATCATCTTGGTGTCTTTACTTCTTTTCTTATATTTATTTCAAAAACTGATATATTCAAAAAATACATAAAAAGTGAATTTCCAACAAGCTTTTTGTTGATAAAAGACTAGCCTAAGGACTCGTAATTAATACTTGTGAGTTACAATATTATTTTTGTTGTCTATAAACATAGGGTGATATTCCCGTCTACTTTACTTTAGCCAAGTAAAGTCTGAAAATGCTTGAGTAAGATCAATTCATATCTTTTACTCAACAAAGGCCAGGTCTCATTAGTTAAGAAAGAAGTTCAACCTCCTCCCACGAGAGGACTCCTGTTGAATAGACCCCCATGGAAACAAACAAAACAAGGTCTCGAAAAGGGAAGCAGAGACATAGAAGACATTCAACGCATGGTTAACAAGTTTTCAAATGAGATCATAGACATGAAAATAAGTGCAGGGGAAGGAAACCAAGGCCGGAGGCCCTATAAACCCTTTTTTTTTTAAATCCACCTTTCAAAGAAATTGACCCCCCCCCCCACCCCAACCAAATTGAACATCGATTTGGGAAATGTAGCATCCAACTCTTTCTGTACCTATCAACAAGAGAAGCACTCTAAAAGAGACTTCCCACAATGGGTGCATGCCATGAATTTGATGGCCAACTGATTTCTAGATGAGGTTTCCCCAATCGAACAATCAAGTGGCTCAATTTTGAATATTGTTGATCAGGAAGAAGTTGATCCACCAGAAGAAACAACCATGTTGATATGGGACCCTGACCTACCAATACCTTCTGATGACCTATTTGAGGTTCAAGAACCACCCGCAGAAGTCTTGGCTGTGAAAACACGAAGTAGGGGTCAACCTGTCTCAAATGAACTTGGTTGTGAAAACACGAAGGATGGGAAAACCAAATCTTGATCACCTGAAAGCACCTTTTGTTCCCTGAAGAAATACTATAAACATCCATGCACGAGAATCTCCCAAGCTAGACTACAACATAGTAGAAGACTTGAAAAAGTTGAAGGCAAATATATCGGTCATGGACATGTGTAAAATCCCTCAACAAAAGGACTTTTTGTTACAAGCATTGAAATAAGTAGAAAATCCTACAAAAAACACCGACCAAGGATAAAATCTAACCCCCACATATCTAAGGAATAAATCAACTGTGAATGCTTGCTCTGAAGATAAAAAGAGAAAACCTTCTATCCCACCATTCCTTTTGACATTTGAAGTCTTCAATAAAAACCTCCATAATTGTTTGGTTGACTCAAGAGCATCCTCCAATGTTATGCCATTGTCCATTTGCAAAAAACTAAACACAATTCATCTCAAAAGTGATAAACATGTAATACAACTGGACAGAACCCAAGTGAAGGTTATGGGAGAGATCAAATATGTAATGATCATAATAGTGACACACCCCAAATTTGTTCAAGTAATTGAAATCATTGTAGTAGATATCCCAAAATCTTATGGATTTCTACTAAGTTGAGATTGGTCTAAGAAGTTAAACATATACTTTAGTACAGACTGGGCTCACCTTTGGTTACCATTAAAAGGACACCCGAATATGATCAGGACTGATAGGGAAAGATATCTGAAACATATTGTCACGGACTTAGAAACCCTTAACGAACCCTCATTGACATATTTCCTCATGCTAGGAAATTATTCCCATGACTCTGATTTCGGGAATTTCTCCCCCCCTCTCATATGATTTCTCTCTTACTCAAAAATCTAAAATAAGTTTTTAAGAAAATTTTCCAACGAAGGTGGGGAAAACCCTCTTCTGTCAATAACCAGTGTTAGAAATCATGGAATAGATAGGAAGAAAGGAGGAAAATGGTATAAAAAGGGAAGATGACAGTGTTCTCTCACAAATGTGGACCTTATACTTCGATGGATCTAAATCACAAGAAGGGTTAGGGGTAGTGTGCATCCTCATTGACCCAAAAGGTAAACGAATTTTCCTGTCCTGTAGACTAGAATTTGAATGCACAGACAACACCGCCGAGTATGAAGCTCTAGTACAAGCGCTGAAGAAAGCCATAGAATTAAACGTAAAAAAATTGAAAGTTTTTGGAGATTTTGAAATCATCGTTAGACAAGTAAGGAACACTATACATTGCAACTCTCCCCACCTAGGAAATACCAACAAGAAGTGCACAGACTAATAGAACATTTTGAAGCCTTCAACATCACAGTGATCCCCAAAACAAAGAACACTCTTATTGATTCTATGGCCACCGCTGCCTCAAGGCTATGATCTCTAGAAGACTATGAAGCCTCCTGGTTCACTGTGGAGCTACTATACAAAACATCGGTGCCCAATAATATTTCTAATTGGAAGGTCTTTGAAGGAGATGAATAGATCATAAAAGTTTTGACCAATCAGGATAATTTTAAAGACTTGGCTATTGACAATGAAGTATTCTAGGAGAAATTAACATAAACTGATCCTCATACAGGTCAAGTGACTGACAAACCAAGGTCTCACATGATACCGAAAGGGGTAGCCAATTTAGAAAATATTTTTGACTTAAGGGAAATATTCAATGGGTCAACGAACACGAAGACGGGGAGTTCCTATCCCATGCACGGAACTATAAATTTAGGAACCTGGGAAAACCCCAAGAATAGAAATCTCAACAAGATAGTATCTAAAGAGGAAAGGAAGGCCTATCTTAGAATTTTCAGACAATATGAAGATGTCTTTGCATGGTCCTACGAAGATATGAAAAATTATGATACTTGTATCATTCAATACACTATCTCGTTAAATCCTGAAGTGAAACCCTTACAACAGAAGCTCTGGAAGTACCACCCATCCCTGGAGACTCTATTGTGTCAGAATTTAAAAAAATTACTAGATGCTAAGATTATCTTCCAGGTTAGACACTCTACATGGGTAGAAAATTTGGTTCCTGTGAGAAAAAAGTCTGGGGAGATCTGCATATGTATAGATTTCAGGAACCTCAACAGAGCTTCAGAAAAGGACAACTACCCAGTCCCACCAATGGAGAAACTCTTCTAGACCATGTTTGGCATAGAGATTTTCTCCCTGCTGGATGGTTTTTCAAGTTACAACCAAGTTCTAGTTTCAGAGGAAGACCGTTTGAAGACTACCTTCTGAACCAAGTGGGGAACCTTTGCTTATAAACTGTTTGCATTCCCTTTGGGTTAATTAATGCACTAGAGACCTTCCAAAGGGCCATGGATGTAGTGTTTCAGAGACTAATCAACAAATGTGTAGTAGTCTATTTGGATGACGTGACTGTGTATTCAAAGAATAGAGAAGATCACATCCAACATTTAACCCAGATTTTAGAAAGGTGTAGGAAATACGGTATATCCTTAAACCCTAAGAAAACTATTTTTGGTGTTGAGGAAGGTAAGTTGTTAGGCCACATTATATCTCAAGCAGGGATTCACATAGGCCCAGAATGTATTAGAGATATATCTCAGCTTCCATTAGCCCACACCAAAAAGGCTATGCAATCTTTCTTCGGGAAAATCAATTTTGTGAGGAAATTCACCCCAGATTTGGCTGAAAATCTCAAACCCTTACAAATAATGATCCGTAAATATGATGAATTTAAGTGGGGTGATGAAATAAAAAGCGCTTTCAACAATATTAAGGATGCAATATCCGAAGCCCCAGTATTGCGAAGTCCCGATTTTAGCAAATATTTCTTCCTCTATAATTTTGCCTCCGACCAATTGTTAGCTGCATTTCTGACTTAGAAGGATGATGACAATAGCGAGGCCCCAATATCATTTATGAGCACTAATATCCAAGGGAACAAACTAAATTACCATGCTATAGACAAGAAGACTTATGCAATATACAAGGAGGTGAAACACTTTAGATCTTACATCCTAAAAAACCATACCAATTTCTTTGTGCCTCACCCTGTGGTCCTTTCTCTATTCAATCAACATGAGATGGGGGAAAGAAGAGGAAACTGGATGGAAATGGTCCAAGAATTTGATCTAGATATAAAACTTTCTAAACTGGTTAAGGGACAAGGGTTATGCAAATTGGCAGCTGAAGCCCAGGACCAAGTAAATGAAGACCCCAGGTGGGAGAATGAATTGGAATTATGGTGTGGTGAAGCTTCATATGTCTCCCCAGAGAAATAGTCTTGGTATGAGAAACTGACTTGTCTCTTGCATCATGGGACTTTCCTAGAAAACCTAAATCCTAAGGAAAGGAGAGCCCTCAGGTTAAAATCAACATAATATCGCCTCATCAATTCGATGCTCTTCTGTGTTAATTATGATGGGGTACTTTTAATATGTGTCGAACGTGAAGATGCAAACAAAGTTCTAAAGGAGTTCCATGATGGTCTTGCAGATGGAAATTCCATAGGAAACACCACTGCTCATAAAATACTAAGAGCCAACTATTATTCGCTTACTCTGTTCAAGGACGCTCACACATATGCTAGGAACTACAAAGCTTGTCAAATAAGCATGGGGAGGGAAAATAGAGTAGTTGTCTCGCTCCAATCTGTGGTCGTTTCCAGGCCATTTGAGCAATGGGGGTTAGATATTGTAGGATAAATTACACCAAGTTCTTCAAAACAACATAGATACATACTAGTTGCCACAAACTATTTCATGAAATGGGCATAGGCTATCCCACTAAATTATGTAAACGAAAAGGCGGTGATCCAATTCATAGAACAATAGATGATCACAAGGTTTGGTGTTCCCTCCGTCCTTGATTTTGATAATGTCGCTTACTTTTCTTCCACCCTATTAAGAGAGTTTTCTCTATATAAAGGAATCATAATTAGATACTCTACAAACTACTATCCACAGGGGAACACAGTGGCATAATCAACCAATAAGAACCTAGTGAGGATATTAAAGAAAAAAGTTGCAGACAATCAGAGGAGTTGGTACAGTTCACTCCATAACGCTTTATGGGCTGATAGATTAACACCCAAGGAAGCTATATGAAATTCCCCATAATTCCTGGTATACGAACATGAAGCCATTATCCCGAATGGGCTGTATCTTCCATCTCTTCAACTTGCTCAGGATTCTAGAGGACAACACTCATCATTTATACAACAAAGAATTGATACCCTCCTCATGTTGGAAGAAGAAAGGGAGAAAGACAAATAAAAATTCATAGCTCATCAAAA
Organism: Picea engelmannii; assembly: GCA_009831015.1. NCBI lineage: Eukaryota > Viridiplantae > Streptophyta > Pinopsida > Pinales > Pinaceae > Picea > Picea engelmannii. Next base: position 132,574 of record ML820261.1, read on the forward strand.
GATAGTTAAAAGGTGGTTTGATAAGCATAAGGCCAAAGAGAAGAATTTTGAAGTAGGAGACTTAGTCCTAAAATGGAACAGAGCAAATAAGCCGAAGGGAAAACATTCTAAGTTTCAAAATCTATGGCTCAAAGCTTTTCAGGTAGCCAAGAAAATTGGGGTAGGCACGTATCGGTTTCAAAATCTGAGGGTGGAACTTGATGCCCTCCCGGTGAATGGCCAAGCCCTAAAACAATATTTTCATTAAAAAAAAATGTGTGTCTATGTGTTTTCATGATGTTTTGTTTCTAGGAAGGCTAATTGCAGAATGCATTTTTGTTTATGTTTCTTGCTATAGTACTTCTGGGATTTTGAATATTTTGTTTAGCAAGAAAGTGGTTGACCTCAATTCATGTGATATGACGAACTCTGTTCCTAACTCATCGCTCGCATACAACACAAGAAGCGCTAGGAGACCTGCAGTTGTTTTAAAGGGTTTTCTATCTAACTTGCATATGAAAAACCTTGGGTAAATGATGAAGTGTTTTCCTGGTGGTCTGGTAAAAATTTAAGGGAAAGGTGGTAAGCTGGAAAGGATTGTGTGCAGGGATGATTTTAAGGATGTAAATTTATTTTAAAATGTAGAAACCTTGGAGAATATTACTAATCCTTCATATGCAAACTATAAATGTTTAGCGATATTTTTGTAAAAATATTCAAATTTATAAAGATTTTATATAGTTTGTATAAAATTTTGGCGATTTCTAAGGTAAAATAATTTTATCCTATAGAATTTGGGCGAATCATTTTGAGAATAGCGAATCTTTTTTTGGGAAAAAAAATGGAAAATTAGCCCATGAGAAAAATTTAGCCCCTAAAATCATCCCTAACTGCGTGTACCTCAAAGACAAAGCTAGCAAAAATTCACCTTAACCATCTCATTTTGCAAATAATAGACGTCCTCCTCTCCCACTTACTCAGGGAATTCTGCCGAAATAAAATCAACCATATCAAATGAGTGCACAGTAGGAGAGGGTATGCATATAACTCTGTCGAGGCTATGGACACTCACTGGAAATGAAGCAAGTTTTGTGATGTCGAGGTGACTCCGTCGGGGCTATGGACACTCGATGACAGTGGAGCAACACCGTAGCAAGTGAATAAGGATAACTAAATGGCATGGGGCTAGTGAATGGTTTACTTGACTCTTGTCAAAAGGGGCGTTAGTCAGGGTTACAAGAAATGAAGGTGGACTAAAGGTTGAAAACCCCACATGCATGCCTGGATTCATCAAATGGGAAATTTCAAATGCAAGGATAAAAGAGGCTCTGATAAAAAACTAGTTAAGTTCTTAACCAGATTTTGCATCGGTTGAGCCCAAGGTAGGAACAAAGATTCTTCTTTCTCCCGGAAAGTCGCCATTTGTTGAGCACTCAACACACCCTAAAAATCCTCTATGAATTTTTTTCTTTTTTGGGTACCACTTGGTCTTCTACAATATCTGATTCGATTTCATTTTTGAAAAATGTTTTTTCTTTGCTTGTTTTCATAACTCTCATCACGCATTCAGGTTTTCTTGAACTTATGAAACCTCATGAATAAAAAGATCTTAATGCTTGAATAAAGAATCGACAGCCAAACACTTCATTGAACACGCTCAGGGTCGGCGTCAGAAGGAATTCAAAGAAGGAAAAAGAACCACTCGGAAAACCTCAGTCGTTGAGCGTCAATTTCCATTGGCATCGAAAAAAGTAATTTTTGGTTTATGCATAAAGATATCGCTGATAGACAATTCCCCTTCAGCATCGGTAAAAGATGGTATGGGATAGGATTTAACAAAGAATGGAAAGACATTGCCAACAACCAATGCCCGACGTGCTTATCAGAATTAGGGAAAACCTAGAAGGATCACAACAAACATTTTAAGCACGTTAAAAGTTATTCCCAATCACCGATCCCCGATGCATTTTCAGCATCAAGAATTTTTCAGGGGAACCGATCCAAAGGTGCTTTGATAGGTTTATCTCTGATAGCCGATCCTGGGCACTTTTCGGCATCGATAAGCTAAGGTTTTATTTAGAACAAATAGATTAAGGAAAATCCCGAATCCGATTAAGAAAAGAAAATTAAGTCATGGGTCTTCAACGCCACGTGTCTTTACCAGGTAAGAGGGTCATATGTCTAGTGCTATCTTGATTTATCCTTGTCCCCTAAGTCCAAGTCACACCTCCGAGTAAGCGTTGTCGCATCAACAATGTACGGTAAAATCGATCGGCGTCGTAACTTTTTGCAGGAGATTATCAATGAAATCGTTCATAGCACACCCCCGATCCACCCACTTAGAGAGTGACACGATGGGACATTTTAGCATTAGATACAATCGTATTTTGAGCATTTAAGGAGATAATTAATACCCAATACTGCATTAGTTTCTACTTCATGTGCTAATCAAATAGGTTGTTTAAAATCACCGATAGACCACATCACCACCCGCGCCTCCGCCGTCAACCCATGATGAATTTGAGTTATAGATATTCGACGACATATTTGTTAAAATTTCACTCATAACTCAAATTGAATGGTTGATGCGACACAATAAGATCTTCTCTGTTTAAATTCTCTTGAGCCATTGTAAATGAAATCGTTCTATGCATAAGAGAATTCTAGAGCATTCGAAGGAGCAAGATGAGGGACTTGAAGGCTCTATCAACTCCTTGATTATCAAAATAACCATGTTTTAACAAGCTTCAGAGGTATGTATCCGAGTTTGTAAATTTTACATGGCTATAATTTATATGTTCTTATCTGGTTTTTTATTTTTACACATTCTCTGAAATTTTATTTTAAGTTGCAGGAACAATGCCTCCAAGAAATCCAACTACTAGATGATCACCGAGGGAACTGAAGCTAAAATAACCAAAGGTAGGCGAAGGCTCTTCTCCAAGGATCACAAAACAATTGGAATACGCCCCGAGGCTGGAACCTGTCATTAAGATAACAACGAAGAAGATTTTCATCCAGCCTCTGGCCTTTGGATATATAAAGGCAATCACAGGGTCCAATATGATGCTCCCACATTAGGGGGATCTCTTTAACAGGATTAGCTGAGAAGAGTACCCAAAATGTGTCCCACATAGTGATCCAAACATAAGGGTGCTCAACAACTAGGTGCTCCCAAACATCTGACGGTCATATCTACATATGGTGGCAAGAAGAACCCCCATTTTTCCCTACATAGAGGTTCTTAAATGGCTCATCGACCACACAGACACACATAAGTGTCTAATAAATGATGACAATGGTGCGTGTGTCAGGGTTTTCCTCCCAGTAGAAGTTCATAAGTATTACAAACTTAGAGACCCTGAGGAGCATCTAAACAAAGACTTCGTGGTGAAGTTCTACAAACACAACGACACCAACCGGGTGATGGCCTCATGGTGGAGGGAGGATAATAATTTTACCAACTAGAGCACTGGTTGGTACAGGACAACTAATTTAAGGGAGCCATATGTCTATCTAATGGTTCTCATCTTTCGATTGTACGAAGATAAAGATTGCTCCAAGTTTGCAGAGGCATGGATGCCTTTGGCATACATAGTTGCAATTGTTGGATGCAACTTCAACTGGGGAGAAATAATCTCCAAGCAACTGATCATCTACGCGCAGCAGGCCCAGGCGTTGAAGGAAGGGGAAGAACCAACATTTTACATGGACTCATACTTGCTCGATGTCATGTGTGCTAGAAATGTCTTTGCTGACATGAATCTGAGCTGACATGTTGTTGAACTCCCCGTTCATGTCTAATGCAATGTACTATGGGAAAACAAGTATAAAAAATATTACTCTCTCATCTACAATGAATTCATCGCTCGAATTTATTTTATTCTTTTTAAGAAGGAATGCCCAAGGCTATCAAAAGCATCCAAAAATATGGTATCCAAGGTAGGACATTGGTATTTGGACAAGCCCACCACCTACATCAGGGTGTTTGGGGGCCAGCGAAGCACCACATCTCCTACCAGCTCATGTCCCAGACTGACTTGTCATAGGAGAAATAAGCTATCAAACCATCTTGCAAGGCTACAATGCCACCCTAGTCAAGGACAAGAAACATACATTCATACCCTATGTTTTCCATGTAGGGTTCTACTTGGTAAATGATATCGCTCAAGACAAACAAGAAGGGCTGAGCCAAATCGAGTTCAGATTCCCAACGGGTCAATTCCACAAGCACGATCCAAAGGGCATGGTCTTGCAACATGCTTCACAAGTGTCATTCTGCTGGCCATACGCCCACGACAAATTCGAATATGAAGTCTTCACAGAAAATTCCCAAGACTAGGATGAGGTGGTACAAAGGATGGTTGACCGGAAAAATGACCAGGTTCAGGGCCAGGAGCCTAGATGAATAGGCGAAAAAATAGAACAATTGGCTCAAGAGGCACTCAGATCTAGAGAATAAATTAGAGAAATAGAGGCAACATAGGTTTTCTTGGTGGCTCCAATACAGAACAGGGGAATGTCTATGACAGGCACAACGAGTAATTGATCAGCTGCAGAATGACCTGGACCTCGTAGGAATGACAAGGGTCCCTGCCAAAAACCCAATCGAAATCTAGGTAGGTCCAAGTGGCCCAGAGATAATACAAATTGACAAAATCATCGGGTTAGATAACCCTGAAGTTAGAACGCTAGAGGCCGGATCACCAGGGTACGTTTCAACTCAGCCAGAGATAGAAAGAAAATCAGGGAGAGAAAGTGCACCAAACCCCCTCCACGACTTAATAAAAATCTATGACGATGAGGATAGTTTGGAGGTGTCCTTGGTGACTCCAGTGTAGATCACAAAGGAAAAGGAACCCGAGAAGGAATCTCCCCTAGCTCTCGATGCTCAAATTCAAGGCCTTCCATACAATGATCAGGAGGTCAAAAGTGTCTTAGACACTGAGCTACTGGATGTACCAAACACCTAGCTGGATAGCTCAAAGTTCGAGCCAGGGTCGGGTGAACAAGAAGAAGAAGTTCCACAATAGGAAATTGACATCTCAACAACCGATTATCATGTAAGTACTGAGCCTTCCCCTGATGCTTCAATTTCATTCAATACTTTACTTCTCGATGAGCAACAACTAGAGGGAAAACCTTCAGAACCCATGAAAGAGGTTCAAGAACCCAGTCTTGAACAAATATACACTGTCGGGAGCTTGGGAAATATGTTTACCTGGGGAGACCAACAAATCCGTGAACCCATGGATGAGGTTGATGATATACAAGCCATATCCTATAACCGAAAGAGGAAATCCATCGTGAAGAGAACTACCATGAATAGGAGGCTTACTCTGGATCTCTCCATCCTCATCACCACAGAGGAAAAACTAATTAGCACGGAGAATGCCAAGACATCTGAACTTATCGACTCAGGGATGTAAATCACATATGCTAGCCTGGATAGAGAGAAAAGGGATGAATAGGAGTTGTTCGTCGTGCTGAAGGAGTTGGAACATATACACCATTTGGAGAAATATTATCAGGACTCTACATAGGCCACAATGTTTTTGAGAAGCGAATTCCTAGATGCCTACAGTAAATTCACAAATGAGCGGCACTTGTTCACTGCAGGAATAGCCAATTTCCAAGAATACACCCTCATGGCATTGGAGATGTGTAACAATATGGAAATATGGTATGATAAAGGACACCAAGCAGTGGAAAGGATCAGATACATCAACGTCGTTCAGTAGGGTTGATACGCTAAATAAAATGACATTCAGATACTAAGGGATAGAAACATTGATCACATAAAGAATTCAACCGACTACTGGGTGAAAATGGCCCAAGAAACTCACCAGGAAATCCAAGAGAAATGGGTCGAGTGTGAAAATATCTAGACCAATATCAACCAGGAAATGAGAGATATCGACCTCCCAGAATTCGACACACTCGATGACTTTGTCGACTTGCATGACATAGTCAAATTACATGCCGAGCAAGACTCATCGTGGGATGCAAAGATAACAAAGGTGGAGAACATGGCACCAGGACAAGTACAACAGTTCATGGAGCACCCAATCAAGGATCATACAGTGTTACAACAGTTAAGTGCTAAAATAGTCAAATATCGAGCACGAGCAATGGAGATAAAAGATATCCTTTCGGTCCCGATGGACCAACACAGGTTCCCATACACCAACACATGCGAGGAACTCTTCATTAAATGGTCAGAGTATGATAAGAGTCATCCACTCAAGTGAGATAATTTGATGAATCTTAGAAGACTAAGATATGATAGCGCCATGTGGAAATTTTTTGTTTTACTTAGATGCACTTTTGATAGTTGTTTTTAGTTAATAATATGTTATAAATAAGAGGATCGACCCGTTAGAAAGGGTCGATGGTTTTGGAAAAATCCCTCATTTTTGGATTTGTAAAGAACTATTTTGGAGCTACCTTAATTGAGAAGTCCTTTTTAGGACCAGAGACAAGTTTGAGTTTTTCATCAAAAGCACGTGTGACTGGATCTAAAGAAGAATTATTTCTGATTTTATCTCATGAATGGATGTTGTAATGAGTAAGAGCCTCTGAATCTGTTGATAAGTTATCTGATTCAATATTTTTATAGTTCTTTTCTTTAATGATGAAAAGTAAATCACTGTGTTAATATGTGATTGATGATTAAAGCTAAGGAAACTATTTTTCTTATCATCGTTTATTACATGTATGTTTTCTTCTGATAATCTTATCTCAATCAATAATTGGAACACCAATAGGTTAATGTATTAGTACTAGGCTTTTTGTAGGTACAAGAATCATTGTATTCATGTTTGAGCATGTAGGTTATCCCAAGCTTAGCCTTCTCCAGTAGTTAAGCTTTCCCACTTTGTTATCCAGTTGGTTTATACCAGCTTTTATCTTGTATCAGTACCACCTATAAGAGAAAATACAAAAAGAGAATGTTCGAACTGAAGGAGGATATTTCATAAGAAAACATCATTTCAATCACTACGTAAATCCCATCGCTTAATTGCCCAAATCGCAAGATCTAAAGAACCATTCTACTATTAAACGCCACAGAGTCTAATTGGGCCTCAATGGCGGGTTTTGTTCCTACTGTTTATTTAAATGGATTTAGGACCCCTCAATAGAATTGGCACTAGAAGGAGGGCCTGAAGAATGAATGGATGAAAATATTTTTGACACAATATTTCACACATCTTGTAGATTCAAAACAACCCACATGGTTGGACAGTCATTCTCAATACAATCCACACACACTGAGTACTACTGAAATGAGTAACTCACCCCAACAAGAGGAATAACATCTATTCCCTGAGATAACTTACGCTCTTCCTCACGAGGAGTTGAACCAGTTCAGAAGGATCACAAGAGCTTACACCTGACAGATTGAAGCGTTGCCCTTAGCTCTGTTACTTCCTTGTAGAAAACAAGTAAGAAGACCAGTGGTTAATACCCCCAACCAATTTTTTTTGCACACAGTATTCTAGGGTCCTAACCTACACATAGGTAGAAAAATATATTCAGATGTAATAAAGGTCAATATTAATAAATCCTTGCAATAAAATAGAATAAATCGAATGTAAGAAGACCTAATAGAAGATTTCGCTTCTAGAAGGATCTTCCTCTAGATGCTTCTTTTGATAAACATATTTAGTATAAATAAGAGTCGAGGGTATGAAAACCCTAGCTTGGATATTATTGTAATAGAGCTCTGATCGACTGGAGGTTTCCCCCTCGAAGAGGCCCGTGAACATTGTTCTCAGAATCAAAGTGCTATTTCTGTTGTTATTCTTATATCATTTTAGTGTTATTATGGTGATTATTCTGGTTATATTGTTGTTATTCTTCCATTTATAGCATTTTATTTCTGTTCTGCATACTTTTTATATCTGGTATATTACAAGTGGTATCAGAGCACTTTCCTTGGTAGAAATTGTGGGTAATTTTTTTTCAAGGTAGAGACGTATTCCGACATCTTTAAGCCACAGAGATATGTCGTTACATGCATAAACCTGTGGTTGAGGGATTCATACATGCAATAAATACAAGTGGTTCTTAAGCGCACATCTGTTGGACACCCTTGTAACCCCTGTTGGTACCCCTTCAAGTGGTAGCATATCAGACAACACCTGTGTACGAATCGACCTAGATTTCCTGAAGCCCTCTTTAGATAAACTGATCGGCCTCCTGACTTCTATAGTGCCACCAAGAAAAACACTCAAGAAGATACTCTCTAGTACCTGGGTAGTTGGGTAGTATGACTAAAGGTATGGTCTGTCCTCCTTAGTTAATGCCTTGAGATATTGGGCCGAGTAATACTATTGGACCCCGCACGTATATCAAAGAGCTACATCACAAGGAAAAACCTTATCTATAGAACCCTTGAATACATAACCCTTAGGGACAGAAACATAAACAAATTAAAACAAACAAGATCTGTTGTCCTGCAACTGTGTTCAGGTTGCCAAGTAAATACACATTTCTTTCTGGTTAAGCATTTGGGCATTTCCTCTTCGCAGTATTCTTCAGACAGGAGTATAACTGCGAAGGAAATTTTTTCACCATTATTTGAGACCTATTCCATTGGATTTATATTTTCTTTATTATCACATTCATATATATCATTTTGCGGAATTTTTTTTGACCCCACCCGCCCCTTTTCAGTCCCCCCATCCTCATGGCCCATACCCGTAGCCAAGACTTGGAAGCTCACTTCAACACATTGCAATCAGGTCTCATCGAGACCCAACAAGAAGTGAAACAACTTAGTGCCAATGTTGTTGCCATCAATACAACCATGCATTCCTCAATGGAGGAAATCAAGCAAGACCTCACCACCCAGATTGAATCTGTCTTTTCGGCACTCTGCACCAAACTGCATATCCCTACAGATAACCCTTCCTCTTCCTCACTTCCACATACTGAAGGTGAACATTCCTCTCATTCACATAACTTTCAGAACCATCAATTTCAACGTGACCTACGCCTTTCGTGGGTGGATGTGACCAAATTTGATGGCTCGGACCCCACTAGTTGGGTAACACAAATGGACCATTATTTCTCTTTATACAACATTACAGATGACTTGGACAAACTCCGGTATGGTGTTCTCCATCTAGATCAAGAACGTTGGCAATGGTGGAAATGGAGAACAATTTCTCATCAAGGGTATATTGCTTGGACACACTTTATGACCGAGCTTTATGAACTCTTTGAAACTGACACCAACCATTTGGGCCGTTTGAAAAAGTTGAAACAATCAGGAACAGTGGAAGACTTTATAGCTTCCTTTGAGCGCCTAGATTTTCGGACAGAGGGCATGTCTGATGCCTTTTTCCGATAATGTTTTATCAGTGGCCTCAAGGATGAGGTTCGGGCCCATGTCCTCATGGCTCGGCCTCAGAGTAGGGTGGAGGCTACTAAAAGTGATAAAGAAGCACAATAGGTTGTATCTTCTCAAAACCAGAAACCCTCCTTTATCCCTTGCCCTAAACCAGTAGATCCCACTACTCCCTCCGCTCCACTAAAGATCCAAAAATTGACCAGGGATGAAATGGTTGAACGCCAACTCAAAGGCCTTTGTTATAATTGTGATGACAAATATTTCCCGGGCCACAAGTGTAAGGAACAAAATATGTTTATGGCCATCTCTGAGGATATTTTGGAAGAGGATATTGAAACTCCCCTTGTGTCTGATTCACCTAAAACTCTCGACATAACCCCTCCCTTAGACCCTCCCGAAGTAGAACCAATCATTTCCCTCATTGCTCTCACTGGCATCTCCGCTCCCCAAACCCTCAAGCTAATCGGTTACATCAAGCATTTAAAGGTCATCATTTTGGTTGATAGTGGAAGAACCCATAATTTTATTCATCGCTGCATTGCCCAAGAAACTCATTGCTACATCCATGCCGTCAATAATTTCCAAATCATGATTGCCAATGGTGGCTCCACAAAATGTGGAGGACGTTGTGAAAATGTGCATCTCCAAATTGGTGAATACCACTTGAAATATCATATGTTTTCTATCGACATGGGTGGTTGTGACATTGCGTTGGATGCAGACTGGCTAAGGACTTTGGGTCCCATTCTCATGAATTTTAATGAATTAACCATGCAATTTGACCAGGAGGGCCACCAATATAAGTTCCAAGGCATCATCGCCGGTTCACCTGAGATCATTAGTTCCCATCGCATGGAAAAGCTGCTCAAAAAGGCTCATTCTAGTGTTATTTCTCAACTCCATGCCATACAAGCAACAGAAACACCATCGGTGCCGCAAGACCTCCAAGCCATCCTTTCTAACAATCAAGTGGTATTTTCCACTCCCCAGGGACTCCCTCCTTCATGTGGTGTTCATGATCATTTTATTCCCCTTGTACCTGGAAGCCTTCCTCTCAATATCTATCTGTATCTTCCCCCCTTTTCCCAAAAAAATGAAATTGAGAAAATGGTCCAGGAACTCCTTAATCCAGGCATTATCCGCCCTAGTACGAGCCCCTACTCTTCTGCTGTGGTCATGGTCCTAAATAAAGAAGGTTCTTGGCAAATGTGTCCTGACTTTTGTGCCCTAAAAAAACTTACCATTAAAGAAAAATTTCCCATTCCTGTCATTGATGACCTATTGGATGAACTGAGTGGTGCCCAATTCTTTACTAAACTTGATCTTCATTCGGGCTACCACCAGATACATATGAAAGAGGCAAACATTCCCAAGACTACCTTTAGAACTCATGAGGGCCACTATAAGTTTTTGGTCATGCCCCCTCCACCTTCCAAAGCCTCATGAATCATGTTTTCCATCCTTTTCTCCGTCATTTTGTCTTAGTTTTCTTTGATGATATCCTCATATATAGAAAGACCTGGATGGAACATCTTGTTCATGTGGATCGAGTTCTCCATCTACTCTCTCAGCACCAACTTTTCCTAAAACATTCTAAATGTGCTTTTGGCACCTCAGAAGTAGAGTACTTGGGTCATCTAGTTGGAAAGGACGGTGTCAGGGTGGGTCCTAAAAATATTGAAGCTATGAAATACTGGCCTCACCCAAAGACTCTCAAAATATTGTGTGGATTTATGAGCTTAACAGGTTATTATCGCAAGTTTGTTAAGAATTATGGAAAGATTGCAGCACCTCCCACTTCTCTCCTAAAAAAGAACTGTTTCACTTGGACTCCAACTGTTTCTCAAGCTTTTCAAACCTTGAATATGGCCATGTGCACCACTCCAGTCCTGGCCCTTCCTGATTTCACAAAGACCTTTGTCTTGGAATGTCATGCTTTAGGGAAAGGAATTGGTGTTTTCCTTATGCAAGAGGGTCGGTCTTTGGCCTTTACCATCAAGCAACTATCTGAAAGAAATCTGGGCAAATCTATCTATGAAAAGGAAATGTTGGCTATTCTACATGCCATTGATTTGTGGTGCCCTTATCTATTGGGGAAACGCTTCCAAATTAAGACAGACCATCAAAGCCTCAAGTATTTTATGGAACAATGCATTTCCTCCCCGGAGCAACAAAAATGGGTAACTAAGCTATTTGGCTATGATTATGAGATCATTTACAAGAAAGGAAAATAAAATGTGGTTGTGGATGCACTTTCTTGCAAATATGAAGATGAAGGATCCCTTTTTTCTCTTTCCTTCATTGTACTAGATTGGCTCCAAGACATTCTCCAAGAATGGCTACAAGATCCGAAAAGTTCACAGCTGATCCAACAAATGCAGTCCAATGCTCCAGCTCCCCCAGGTTACTCTTGGCTCCATGATGAGCTTCGATACAAAGGCCATTTATATATAGGTAAATAGTCAAAGCTTAAATCCAAGGTACTTTGTAAGCTTCATGCTACACCGACAACGAGGCACTTCGGGTTCACCAAAACCTATGACAAGGTCAAACGTTCTTTTTTCTAGGATGGTATGAAAAAGGACATTCGTAATTTTTTCGCCGAATGTGATGTGTGTTAATGCAACAAGGGAGAAACAGTCAAATCTTCAGGCACACTACAACCGCTCCTGATTCCACCTGCTATTTGGAAGGACATATCTATGGATTTTATTACAGGCTTACCCAAATCAGGAAATAAATCAGTCATTATGGTGGTTGTTGATTGCCTTTCCAAGTATGATCATTTATGCGCTCTTCAACACCCGTTTACAGCATCCACGGTGGCTCAAATTTTCGTGGATGAGGTCTTCAAGCTTCATGGCATTCCACACTCTATTGTTTCTGATCATGACCCAACTTTCACGAACAATTTTTGGCAAGAATTGTTCAAGCTACAAGGCACCCAATTGCATCTCAATACAACTTATCATCCCCAGACTGATGGTCAAACAGAAGTTGTCAACAAGTGTTTGGAAACATATTTGAGGTGTTTTTCCTTGGAAAAGAAAAATCAGTGGGCTCAATGGTTACCCCTAGTTGAATAGTGGTACAACACTTCATACCATATAGCTGCACGCATGACTAATTTTGAAGTGGTATATGGACAGAAGCCACCTTCAGTTATCTCATACTTACCTGGTGTCTTGAAGGTCCAGGTAGTTGACCAAACACTTACAGTTAGAGAGGCTATTCTTCGTACCCTCAAAGAGAATTTGGTCATGGCACCGAATCACATTAAGAAATAGGCAGATCAAGTTCGCTCTGAACGTCAATTTGAAGAAGGGGATCAGGTGTTTCTTCACCTGCAACCTTACAAGAAAAATTCCCTCAAGGTCGAGCATTGTCAGAAGATAATGCCCAAATTTTATGGTCCTTATACAATTCTCAAGCATGTGGGACAGGTGGCCTATCAGTTATCTTTGCCCAATCATTCGAAGCTACATCCTATTTTTCATGTTTCCTGCTTAAAGAAGGTGATCAGAACTAAGTGCCAAATTCAAACCAACCTTCCCGAGTTAGTGGAAGAAGGATCCATTTGACTACAACCACAAGCAGTTTTAGACCAGCGTGAGCATCGCCTGAGTCAGAGAACCATCAAGGAAGTGTTAATCCAGTGGAAATATACAACTACAACAGATGCCATTTGGGAACTAGCTACCATTCTGCAGCAATTTCCACATCTCAAGCCTTGAGGACAAGGTTGTTTTTAAGGGGGAGGACATGTTAGGGTCCTAACCCGCACATAGGTAGAACAATATATTCGGATGTAATAAAGGTCAATATTAATAAGGCCTTGCAATAAAATAGAATAAGTCGAATGTAAGAAGACCTAATGAAAGCTTCCGCTTCTAGAAGGATCTTCCTCTAAATGCTTCTTTTGATAGACATATTTAGTATAAATAGGAGTTGAGGGTATGAGAACCCTAGCTTGGAGATTATTGTAATAGAGCTCTGCTCGACTGGAGGTTTCCCCCTCGAAGAGGCCCATGAACATTTCTCTCAGAATTAAAGTGATATTTCTGTTGTTATTCTTATATCATTTTAGTGTTATTGTGGTGATTATTTTGGTTATATTGCTATTATTCTGCCATTTCTAGCATTTTATTTCTATTCTTCATACTTTTATATCTAGTATATTACACAGTAGAACACATGATAGATTTCACGTTCATCGAAATTGAACATCCTCTTAATCTAATTCCATAAACACCAACCGACAATTGTTCCGAGCCCGACAATTTTTCCAACGAGGAAGGGTTCAACTTTGAGCGCTCGGTTTCAGGATCGGATGACATGGAAGATAACAACAATCATAATGAAGAAAGGGGAAATCCATCTCAGAATAATCAACCTTGTTTGATCAGAGATGCTCTGGATATCCCTGGATGAGTACATAACCTTCCCCAATATCCAGAGAAGTTACTCCCTAAATTTGACCTTGAAACCTCAGGATTGCTTGAAGACCATATCAAAAAATTCATACTAGATATCAGATTGATGAATTTTCAACACGAAGACGTATTATGTAGTATTTTCCCCTATACTTTTGAGAATTCATCCTCCACATGGTATTTTTACTTACCTATAGGATCCATAACCATTTGGACGAGGTTTCAAAATGATTTTTTAGATAAATTTGCAGAAGAAACCACTACAGGAGCCTTGATGGCCGAGTTGTTCACTGCCACCATGAGTTCAAAGGAGAAGGTTAAAGAATTTAATTAGTGCTTCACCACTATCCTAAACAAGTTTCAACCCGAAGATAAACCCACTCAGGAGTTGTAAATCGAGGTATATGCTAATGCTCTCCCAACATCTATTTCCATGTTTGTGAAGAGGGATGCCAAAAAACCCTTAGCCGAGAACTTTGAAGAAGAAAAAACAATAGAGTTCCAAGTGAAGGGATGTAAAGAAGGCTAGGTCTCATTAGTTAAGAAATACATTCAACCTCCTCCCAGGAGAGGAATCTTGTTGACTAGACCCCCAGGGAAACAAACATAACAAGGTCCTAAAAAGGGAAGCGAAGACAAAGAATACCTACAACACATGGTTAAGAAGTTTTCAAATGAGATCATAGACATGAAAATAAGTGCAGGGGAAGGAAACCAAGGCCAGATGCCCTATAAACCCATTTTTAAAAGAAATCCACCTTTCAAAACAATTGAACCCCCCCCAACCAACTTGAACATCGATCTGAGAAATGTAGCATCCACCTCTTTCTGTACCTATCACCAAGATAAGCACTCTGAAAGAGACTACCCACAATGGGTGCATTCCATGAATTTGATGACCAACCAGTTTCTAGATGAGGTTTCCCTAACTGAACAATCAAGTGGCTTGGTTATGAATATTGTTGATCATGAAGAATTTGATCCACCTGAAGAAACAACCATGTTGATATGGGACCGTATCCTACCAATGCCTTCCAATGACCTATTTGAGGTTCATGAACAACCCGCAGAAGTATTGGCTGTGAAAAAACAAAGTAGGGGTCAACCTGTCTCAAACAACCTTACTACGACCCAAACTTCGGGCGGAAAAACAGATCCCGATCACCCCAAAGCACCTTTTGTTCCCTGAAGAAATCCTATAAACATCCATACATGAGAATCGCCCAATCTAGACTACAACATAGTAGAAGACTTGAAAAAGTTGAAGGAAAATATATCGGTCATGGACATGTGTAGAATCCCTCAACAAAAGGACTTTTTGTTACAAGAATTGAAATCAGTAGAAAATCCTACAACAAGCACTGACCAAGGAGAAAATCTAACCCTCGTAGATCTAAGGAATAAACTAAATGTGAACGCCTTCTCTAAAGATAAGAAGGGAAAACCTTTTTTCCCACCATTCCTTTTGAAATTTGAAGTCTTCAACAGAAACCTCCATAATTGTTTGGTTGAATTAGGAGCATCCTCCAATGTTATGCCATTTTCCATTTGCAAAAAATTAAACGCAATTCCTCTCAAAAGTGATAAACATGTAATACATCTGGACAGAACCCAGGTGAAGGTTATGGGAGACCTCAAATATGTAATGATCAAAATAGAGACACACCCCAAATTTGTTCAAGTAATTGACATCATTGTAGTAGATATCCTAGAATCCTATGGATTTCTACTGAGTCAAGATTGGTCTGAGAAGTTAAATGGATACTTTAGTACAGACTGGGCTCACCTTTTGTTACCATTAAAAGGAAACTCGAATATGATCAGGATCGACAGGGAAAGATATCTGAAACATATTGTCACTGACATAAAAACCCTTAATGGACCCTCATCGAAATGTTTCCCCGTGCTAGGAAATTATTCTCGTGACTTCGATTTTGAGAATTTCTCCCCCATCTCATATGATGTCCCTCTTACTCAAAACTGTGAAATAAGTTTTCAAATAAGTTTTATGGTGATCTTGCATGGTATATTCATGATTATTCTTGGTGCAAGTAAGTAGAATCTACATTTTGTCATCTATTGAATGGTTTATTGTATGGTTTTATTTGCTCATACAAGATTATGAAATTGCATGGTGTATTTAATGCTTGAGGTAAGAAACTTAAGTTGCTACTTTCTTACTTTTTTATTTTCCAAGCTTTCACTAAATTGATCTAGTAACTAGTGAAAACCTAGAGCCCTAAAGTGCTAGAACTCTAGAGGTTTGCATTTGGTTATGGTTGCATAAGTTTTAATCCATAAAAGGCTAAGGAGAGCAGGGCACTAGGGCCTAGAAGTGGCTACACCCTAGCACTTTGTTTCTTGAGGTCAAAATCTAGGAGGACTTAAGTTGCTACTCCTAGGATTTTTTCCTCTTAGACTTTTTTGTATTATCATTAATTAGCAACCTTAGAAGACACCACCAACTTTGACCCCATCACCCTAGAAGGCACTAGTTTATTAACTGAACTCTTTGACAAGGATTCAAACCTCTTCTTCTACTTGATACCTTACTAAACTAACCTAATCCACTAGCCTTTCCTACATTACTAACTCCTAAAACTTTCTGTTGCTAGAACAATTATTTTGCAACCCTAACAAGAACACTAACTAAGCTAACCCACCCAAAATTTTTCACTAACCTAGGCGTCATCACCCTAGGGTCTAGTCTTCCCTTTTCTATCTTTCTAAACAATTATTTTGCAGCCATAACAAGCACACTACCTAATCTAACCCACCAAAAAAATTTGCACTAACCTAGCCATCATCACCCTAGGGTCTAGTCTTCCCTTTTCTACCTTTCTAAAGTGAAAATTCTGATGTTGCTACCATTGTCATAATTGCTATTACAACCATTGTTGGAACCCCTAACAACCCTAAAATCATCCATAAAACCATTGAGCATTTGTACTAAGAAAACTATAATAATTGTATATTGAAGTAGTTGTCTTATTTTTTTATTATGGTATTTTTCTGAAGTGGTTTCTATTGCAATCATCATCATTAATTAATTATTTTATAAATGTTTGGACAACCATTCATTGCCTTGTATTAATCTTGAAAATCCTGAGTGACAAAGTATTATCAATTTTTCAAGACCTTTTATATGTTTTCTTTCCATCATAACTTGCAATTTTCAAGATACATTGGTGCTACTATAATCTCATCTTTATTGTATATAACTTGTTCTAGAAGCAAATAATTTGTCTAAGAAGTCATTGATTATAATCGTTGATATCATTGTTACTACCAACGTTTGATGTTTCATTGGTAAAGGGTAGGTACAAACCCACTTTCACTTTCCCTTGTCCCTTTAAGCTTTATCTAAGTGACTTCTTCCGTTGAGTGACCTAGACAGAGGGGTGGATTTTCACCATGCATTCCTTCCTTTCATCAATCAACTAGGTCCTGGGAGGTCTCCCTTGGAGTGAGTTTTTCCTCCTCCTAAAGAGAAAGAGGTACCCTATTGGGGTGATAGTGATAAGGATACCTTTGTGTTACATCAATCTAAGCCTACTTTCCTTTAGGCTTTGGTAAAGTATATATTGTGTGATAACATTCATTACTAGAGCCCATTTTGTTTCGTCAAGATTTTTCGATAAATAATTCTTGATTACAAGTTTTTTTTTTTTGACTAGGTAAATGAACAACTAGTTAGGCACGTACTCGTGTTATCTGACTGCTACCACTATAACCATAGGCATTCCAACACAACCCCTCATGAAACACACAAGGCTAGTCGAGGGTTTCGAACTAGTGACTTCACATAACATAATGCATTAACATTACACTCTGTCACCGACTATTCAACACCTCGGGGGATTTGATTAAAAGCTTATATAACCCTTCTTTCTTTCTATTTTTTTTAACTCTTTTATACTTTAATAAAATCCACCCCCTACCCCTACACACACACACACACACACACACACACACACACACATATATCAATATTTTTTTTTGGAGTTACTTCTAAAATCCTTTTATATACAAAAATTCTTCCCGTTTTCTTATTTAGTACTTCCTTTTCGCTTATAACCTTTATGTTAAGCCTTCTCTTAGATTTAATAATCTTTTTACTAATTCTAGGATTCAACTATATCAATACTTTTATTTTGAATTTAGTCTACTATAACTATATGGTGTAAGGACTAATATATGTATACTTATGTCTATATCTGTATATAGATATATATTCTCTCAATGAAGTCAAACCTTTTTCTTTTAAAATCTTCTTACCCATAACCACCATTATGGAGAGTCACGTCAGATGACATATTAATCTTCAATAGCCTGATAACCATTGTTATGGAGAGTGGTGTCATATGGAATATTAATCTTCAATAGCCTGTCGATACCTCCATGATGATGTGAACCAAGGAATGTGCAACCTAAATGAACATGCAGAGTCGGTGGCATGAAGAATTTTAATGGAATTGTCTCTCATAATTTTTTTAGAAGAAGATTTTGGGAATTCACACCCATTGCAACTTATCTATCAGTGATGTGCCTCACATTCAAAGTTACATTGATTTCATATAACTAGCTATGTTTGAGATTCGCTTTGTTATACTCAACATAATTCTTGGCCAAAGATTGGAATGACAAGTCTATCTATGTGTCTATTCCAACGACTATTGCTCTCGAGATATGTGTGACAACTCAAATTCCCATGGTGGTCACTTAGGATTATGTCTATAGTATTTCTCTTGTGTTTTTATGCATCAATGACATTCTATTAATCTCACTCTTTAGTTGTTGATCTATGCCAATTTTTGGTTGATTTCGACTTGAATCAAGTAGGTTTTCCTTTTTTTTTTCCTTCTTCTTTCAGAAATGGCCACTTCTAATATCAACGTATTCGAAACAAGTTTTGTAGTTTATTTAATTCTAGCATTGAAATATTTGATTGCAATGAGAATACCATTTTCTTTCTCTTTTTTTTTTTTTTTTGTTTTCTTGTTTAGCCAAAGGCCAGATAGTGGTAAAAATATGGACTGTGAATTTGTGTAGATGGAAATTTGGTATGGATGACGAATTGTTCTTATGATAAATTTGTAAATTTATACAGATGGAAAATTTGTGACTGGTGTATATGGAAGTCACAATTTCGATTTTCACCTTGGATTTTATAGATTTGCTCGAATTGAAGAACTTTGTTCCTACGACATATTTTTTTGGTTTTTTTTTTCTCTTCTTCTTCTCTATGCTTATAAATATTGGTAGCAAAATGATATATATTTTCTTCCGAAATTGTAGCGAAATGACCCTTTTACTTCAATGGAATCTGAATGTTGAATGGCCAAAGGTCGGTTGTGGTCAGTGGACCAAAGATTAGAAAAATTCTAAATAATTTTGAGTGTGGTAAAAAACCAACTAATATGTTGCCAAGGGAAATGAACTTTGACCAAAGGTTTAGTGGCCAAAGGCCAGGATCAGACTTGCTCTGATACCAAATATAGTGAGACACCCTGGTTCACCTATGTAAATATCCAATGTAAAAATGACAACAGGTTAAAATCCATATAGGACAAGTAGTAAATAATTGAATAAGATATGAGATGAATGATTACAATGACAATGAGGGTTGCATATATACTTATAACATCACCACTATAATCCCCAATTTAATTAATTCTTATATAGATATAATGTGTGGCAACAACCAAAGCAATGTAATATCAAATTGTATTTCTTAATGTTAATAATAAAATGTGATGACAACTGCTAAAGGGACATGGACAAAGATGGGGGATAAATTAATCCACAAGAGAGGGGAGAGTCTAGGATAATGGCCAATAGGGGTCTAAGGGAGAATTACCCATGTATATTAATTCAACCCATTTTCCTAAAATTGCTATTGATATATGAACTTTCTAATTTTTGATAGAGTGTTCCCAAAGCCAATCATTGTATACATGTAAGAGGGCGGGTGTGAGTGGTCACATCCCAAAGTTATTGGGAACATGGGGGAAGAATAAAATCATCTTGGGGAAGTGTGTGAGTCAATAGAGAAATCCAAAGGACAATAAATTTGTATGGGTTAGGACAATAGTTTTACACATGGAGTTTTTTTGGATGAGGAGCAAGTATATAGGAAGAAAGAGAGCTTGGAGTTGGTGCATCCATGGAGGGAGAATTCTATAGAAAGTTGGAGCATATTGGAGTGTATTTAGAGATGGAAATTGAAGATCGAGGTTTTCAAGCCTGAAGAGTGAACTCCTGGGTGAGTTTCACTGAAACAACAAGTGTGTGTTGTTGGTTGTTGGTAGTATTTCCTAGCAACAAGATCCCCTGAGTTCCCAGCTGAGAGATTCTTGGTTACCTATGCTAGAGAGACCCTCATAAATGGATGGGATGCCTAAGGTATTGACATCAGTGAAGGGATACATTCCTTGGGTTGGGAAGCTCAAGAGGAAGAGTGTTGGTGGAAAATTGAGATACCTATAAGAGAATACCAGTGGGTTTTTATGAGCTGTGAGTGGACAGTGAGAGACCACCATATTTTGTGGATTACTAGTCTCATCTCGGGGGTGAATGATTGTTTAGATTTGGTATAGTTGGTCTATGTTTGGGTGGAACATCCATCCCAAACAACTGGTTGCACATCTATTCATAAAAGATAAGTGTTTTATCTTGTTTATGTTTGGATTTATGAGTTAAATTGTTGTGAATGAACTCTATGTATTTGGAAGTAATTTATATGTTTTTGTGATGAATTATTAGGCTGCATTCATGTTGATTTTGGCATGTTTTATATGCATCAAGTGAAAGGTATCAGACAATAGTCAATTTGTATGTAATTAGTAGTTGCAAGCTACATAAATTTAATTAGTTAGCATATTTTTTGTTTTTCTGAGTTTTCCGCACTGTAATGTTTGTTGGTTGGGCTGGGGGACATTACATTATGGTATCACAGTGTCTAGTTCAAACATCAAGATTGTATGGTATCAAACCAATGAAAATTTGATAGATTCATTGTTTTAGTTTTTTTTGTGATGAATTTGGGGAGAAATGGTGAAAAATCAGAGAGAAATCCCCAAATTTGTAAGAAAGATTTGAGTTTACATGACTTAGAGTTGTTTAATAGGTTTAATGGAACCAATATGAAAAGTTGCAGATCCGAATTCAACTTGGAATGGTCGAATTTTAAGTTTTCATGGTTTCTGTAGAGTTGCAGGCAGTTTGGTGAATTGACGGTCGAGGTCATGTTTGATCTCGAGATTGACGGTTGAGATTCGATTTGATAAATTTAAAAATTTCACAAGGTTAACTCATTTTGAAAGGTTGATCAAATCAAAGAATAGGATTCATTTTTGGGTTTTTTGAAATGGATCAGATCGACATTCGTGGTTCACCGGTAGATTTGGGCGAAGTTCGATGAGTCAATGGTTCATATCATTTCGATTGGGAGATCAACGCTCTAGATCAATCCAAGAAATGTCAAAAAATTTCTAAGTATTAAAGTTCACCAAGATAAATTGACGAGAGCTAATGGTCAGGTCGGTCAGAATGGCGAAGAGTTTGGTTCAACCAAAAGACATCTTTGAACACTGATGGATGACAGTCAATCGTTGGTATAATTTAGTGAAGTATTGTCAATCACCAATGGAAATATCTGATAGCCGATGGGTTAATGGTCGAGCATCGATTGATTCAATGAATTTGTTTGAATCAAACATGAAAATTCATCGATGGTCAATGGGCCAATGGTCGGGCATCGACCAACTCAACGAGGCGTTCAAATCATTTAAGAGAATCGACCAATGGCCGATGAAGGAAAGAGAGTGATGACATGTCATGCCACATTTACATCCGTGTGTCATGTCACATCATCCAAGTTGACACCTTAGGATGGATTTTCACGCCATGTCAACATCCATGTGTCATGCCAAGTCAGCCAACAGAGATGGTCAATGACAGATGGTCAGGTAGGTAGAATCAAGGAAGTTTTTTTGTCAGTCAGTGGGGATGATTGATGGTTAGGAATCGAATGAATCGGTAAGGATTTTCATTCACAAATGAATATCATCGACGACCGACGGTCTGGTTGGTCGGTTTAGAGTTGTGTGCAAATCGGTTGTCAGGGAGTTGGGTCGATGGTCGACGATCGGGTCAACAGTTTGGGGAAAGTGTTGTGCATGGCAAGGGAGAATGCCGATCACCAATGAACGATGGAGTGCAGATAAATGGCTCATATTGCATGTGATTTTATATAAATGGATCAGATTCAAAGGGTTGTTGCAGTACTAAAACATTCAATTTTATGGGAAATTTTGTGGTTTTTGAAGTTCATTAAATTGCGAGGCATTTTGAGGCTCTAAATGATGATTTTAGACAACAAAAACCCACAATAACAAAGTGTATTAGAATCTCAAATAAAATAAATTGGAGAGAGTTATCCAATGAGATAAATTATTCGCAAAACAAAGCTCGTATGAGAAAGTTACAACCAAAACATTAAGGGTAAAATTTTGGCACCAAATTTACTTCAAGAGGGAATAAATCCTTTCTCAGAAGTCCGTATTGGGAAAAGGAGTAGTTTATTGTAATTTTATGACCCATAAAATCCATCGATGGAGCCATAATTGGGTTATGGTTACTTGAAAATGTGTAGGAAGAGAAATAAGACAGGAGCATACAAGGGTGAATTGGGTAAAATAGCCTAAACTTCTCCAGACCATAACTTTCAGCTCAAAGATCAGATTTGAGAAAGTGAATAGTCGTTGGAAAGGTATTGAGGAGTAAAAGACATATATCCACATAGAATTTTAAATAGGGAAATTTAATTTCTCATAAATTAATAAATAAATTTATGTAGCAGTAAAATAGTGGAAATTGCAACATGTAAATGTTGTATCATTTCGATTAGAGCTCATAATGAGGCATGATTATAGTCGTTGGAAAGATGGTTTAGAGAGGAATTCATATAAGGAATCAAATTTTGATTTTATGCAATGTCTCCTTCATAAATTGATGAAGAAATAATCTGTATTATAATGGATGAAATGTTTTATGGTATGCATGTTTCTAACAATAATTATTGAATGCACATTTCTTGCAGAATTAGAGGTACAAGAAAGAAAAATTGGTTATTATATGAGGAATGGAGTTATGGATGATTCTCAAGGATATTAAAACCATGGGGAAGAGATCACGGGTTTGCATGTCATCATGGGGAATACTGAGACAGAGTCAAATGGAAGAAGATATAGGTAGGAGCCCGTCACTATGAGAAGCCTACATAGGTGATACAAGAACAACACTCCACCTCAACACGTGCTAGTTGATTAGCACGAGTGGTGCACATTCAAGGAAGGGAGAGGCGTTGCCCTCTCATTTTTCCTTCGAAAATCTAAATCGTGATTAAGGAAGTTAATGTTGACAGGTTGGTAGAGCCAATTTGTGCCTTCACACAAGCTGTAGATGAGGTCGCCATTAAGTGGTTGACAGTAGGAGGTATCTGCATCCGATTCAGATCAAATTTCCATCATTATAATCTTCCTCATTAGTCAAGCATTTTGAATGGTGATTAGACATCACTAGCTTAGCTTGGAGGGAAGCTCATCGATCCCCTCGTGTATAAACTCTTGTATTTTTGCTAGTAGAGCATGCATAGGAGGTAACAGATAGATAGAGGGGAGAAACATAGATATTTGAGGCTCAGTTGCAGTTCAAATTCACATATTATAATGGACATTCCACCATTAAAAGAAAGTAATAGATTTTCCTGTTTTCCAATTTTTGTGTAATGGATGTTTAGTCATGAATTTCATTCGTATGTATTTGCACTCTAGATGTATGTTAGAAATCATCTGCAGGAATAGAGGTATAATATTATATCTGTGAGTGTGTTGGATTAAGTTTGGTTCTCAAGGCTAAGTGCAAGGAGTATGCGACAAAGGGTGGAAACTCTATGAGCCTACGCGAGGAGTGCATGTATGAACTCATTCGAGTCAGAAGAGAAGCTGCCAAGAGGGCACACCAGGATAATTCATAGACTCAGAGGAAAATTTCAAGGTGGTTGAATACCTTGGGAAGAAAGACTGTGTGAGAGAAATCACAACGTAGAGTTATTGAATACTCTGTAATACTCTTCCAAGAGGGCATAGAGAAATTATGAGTGCATACAAGGGAAACACATTCTGAAGTGTTGGAAGCATTGAGAGAACCCTAGGGTTGTTGGAAACTTTGAGGAAGGAAGGCTTTGCAAGAGTGCATCGACCAAGGAAAGGAGATGCCTTAAGACTTCTGGAAGGGCTCAGGGAGAATTCGTTGCGAGGATTAACCAAGCGCAAGGAGTGTGCCAAGGATATAATAAGTTCATCTTATAAGCTCAGGAGGAAGGGTGTTAAGTTTCCAGGAGGGTAGCAGAAGGTCCACTGAAGGACACAAAGGAATTGAGAACCTCGAAGGGTTCAAGATGAGCAAAGTTGCAGAAGAATTCATGCAGGACTCTGCAAGGAGTGCAGAGGAAAGGTCGAGAATAGTCTAAGTCTTGAGAAAAAATTGTGCTAAGTGTGCAAGAAGGTCAAGGACTTGCCAAAGTACCGAAGACCATTAAATAGTCCATCTTCGAGAGGAGACAGGTGGAAGAAGATCAGGAGATCCAAGAACTAGAGCTCCAAGAGGTTTTCCAAGAGAAAACAGAGACCTTTGTGAATTCGCGAAGAGTGGTTTTAAACTAGACCTTTGGATCTGGAAGGGATGTGTGGAAGCAATCTGCACCTTTTGGAGGAGTAGTACTCCGAGAGATTTCAGTGGAGGATAGTGAGAGAATATTGAAGGTCGAAGTCCGAATAGATCATAGGCGTCGATTGGAAGGAGGGACGGGGACTGTTGATACTCGCGTCGTTTGAGTTCACCGATTCAGAGTTTGAGAACGTAAGAGTTAGATTTTGTGGAAAGAGCTGAAGCCCGAAGCCTGAAGTGCTTTGTGTGGTTGAGCCCCAGGACACAACCCGGGGTCACATGATAGAGAGGTCCTGGCACGGAGAGCGAGTGTCACCACCAACTTTCTTCAAAGGGACAAGAAGAGAGCCATGGGGTTAAGAGGACCCTCACTTTGGGGAAAAAAGGACCCATGATAAAGTTTGTTGGGTTCTAGCAGGGAGCCGAAGAGTCAATCCGACTCAGGTGTTTTGAACAATCCTAGATGAGGAGGTCGAGTAGCCCCAAAGGAGAGAAAGGGAGGGGGTTTGCACCAGGTGGTATCAGAGCATGATTTTATTCCTAGACGATACAAAGGAGATAAATAAGATACTCTGATACCAAGTGGTATCAGAGCCTGATATTGTTTTTAGGAAAAGGAGGCAGTCTGGCTACATCAAGTAGAGTTGGAAATTGAATTCGCCTGTATACAGTGGGTGAAGGGAGACAAAGTGCGATACTCCATGGAAACTATTGCAAGGTGTGCAACAAATGGTAAAAATCCAGGTGGGATGCAAGTGAAGAAAGATGTTCGTTGGAGGTTGTTAGCGTCAGAAGTCACTCCTGGATTGCTTGCAGGAGCAGAGCCCGACACCCATCAGTTTAATGTCACAGTTTGTTTATAAAAGGATGATCAAATGGAGATAAAGACTCGAGGAGATATCACTCTAACTCAGGGACTGGGTCTGGTACGTAAGTAACAAAGGAGGTCTCGACCTAACTTTATCCAGTGGGTTGATTAAAAGATGAATAGGTGGAAGACTTGGTAAGAAAGGTGAACAAACAACTTTGGGAAACAGGATTTTGACAGTTTGCAGAAGAAAGACTCTGAATGCAAGATCCACTTGGTTTAGGGTCTCAAGAAACTGAAAGGGGACTTGACTAGATCCTCCAATTCCAAGTCACTCAACGCTAGGAAAATCATAAGAACTGATTAGAGACAGCGCAACTATTACAGTGATCCATTACAACATCATCCTATAATAGCTACAGCTCGACTGGATCCTCCAATTCTGAGTTTCTCTAACACAGTGTAAACAAAGACATGAAAGAAACTGGCATTCATAAGGCAAGAAGTCTCAAAAGTCCATACATAACCAGGTTATCAGTGCTTCGTTAAAACTTTACAATCGAGAGCTATGCTCAACCATCGATGCCTTCAAATATAATAACTCGACCTATATACCCAGGAAAATTCACCTCACAGAGGCGTGTCTAGTCACTCAAAGCTTGGTGTCCCTTTAGTCAAACTCGTACCAATGTCTATCTTTAAATGCCACCTTAACCAGGCATGGCTCCTGTAAGGAGGGTAGCTGAGACGTGAAGTGCTTGGCTAGCATGTGTAAACTTCTTTGTTGAGTTAAGGACTTCGGCATGGTATTTTTGAGAAAATCGATACACAGGACCTCTGCGAGCAGGAGGCTTTCCAGACCCTCCATTCTCCTCATTCAATGAATGAAAGGAGGTTTCAACCACCCGATCTTGTCCTCATTTACTTCAATACTAGAAACAGTATTAAGATTGGGTCCAATGACACCTGGAGATCGCGATGACCCTCATTGCAAATGAACTCGGCACCTTTGGCCTCCTTCACACAGCTCCTTCCTCTCCCCAGGTGATCATGGGTTGTGACCACATGCTTTCGGCGTTTGCGAATATGAAAGGGATAACTTTCGCTGATTGAAATCGCGATGAGTGATATGCCAAGAAGGCTTAATCTAGCACCACGCATCCCTCCAGATATGACGACTCTTTACTCTCCTGACGATACCGTGGGCCCTGGTCTAGGATTCTCCTGGCACCTCGCGCATCGAAAAATAACGAAGTTGTTCTTTGCGTGTTGGATTCGCGATGGGAGAAGCACCGAGATGGCGCTATTTACTACCAGGTGTCCTCTCTGGATGGGCGGCTGAAAAATACTTCATGATATCGCAGGCCCCACCTTCTATGCTTTCGATGCTATCAGGATTCGGGGTTTCACGATGTTGATCAACATGAAACCCTCGCCCTAGAACTCCCGACCGCCGAAACGCTGACGCAGCTAGATATTGCGACATGCGTCCCTGGATCGGACGACCCGGATTCAGCCTTGAAACATAAGGGCTTTATTTGGTGCTATATGTCGGGTACCTTGGTAACCCCGAGATCCCGATGACCATTGATCTAATTCGTGGATGGATCTCGGCTGAAGACATCAAAACCTTGCCTGCTCGCCCGACTCATAACCGAAAAGTTGGTCCTTCCGCTGCTGCACTTGGGCATTTCGTGTGCAATCTACAACCCTGGGTGCTTCTGCGCCAAATGACAAAAATAATCGCTAACAAAGGTCATAAGCGTGGTCAAGGAGGAGACTGACCGAAGAAAATTAAAGTGGAGATGGACAAGGAGCTCAGTGAAATCCAAGCAGAGATAGAGAGGCTAGCATTTAATATGCAACAAGAAGAAAATATTCACTGGATATATGAGTGGCCTTTGAACAAGACAACTAAGTGGTGTGTTCAGAAGTTGTTGGCCAGAAGGCAACAACAGGTGTTAAAAAGGTAGTTGAGATATGTCGTAAACCTCAATGGCAAGGAACAAATATCTAGGAGAGGTCTTGTAGGTTTCCAGGTGGGCAATGAGAAGGGATCAATTGATCTCGTAAGCTTCTAGGAGGGAAGATGAGACATTCCAATTTTCCAAGTGGGAAAGGGAGAAGAGATGAGCTCAGCTAAAAGTTCACATCAGCAGGGGGTGTTGACATATGGAGAGGAGGAAGAAAGGCCTCATCCATATGAAGATTCATGCTGAACTACAATCCGCATGAATGAAGATGATGACAAGTTGGAGACTTCCATCTCATAGGAGAAGGATCAGAGGAGTGTTCTGTTCATTGTAGGAGTCACGATATTACTTCCAAGCAGCCGAGGAGAGGCTAGAACAGATGTTGTAGATGCAACAAAAGGACAACAAGATGAGACTTTCATGGAGGAGAAAGAGCATATACTGAAGTCTTTCTCAACAGAAGAGGAACACCGAGTTGAGTTACTCACTCAGTGGAAGATGGAGTTAAAGGAACTAGAGGATTGGTTGGACAGTCCAGAACTAGAAGGTGGATTCCATGAGATAATCATGCCAGAGGAGACATACCGGCACAAGTTGTAGCTGGAGGAAGATGGAATGGGACCAAATGAAGAAATTTCAGGGGTTAGTCTATCAGAGGAGGTATTTAAACAATAGTTCAGTGGTGAGAGTGCAGAATTGGAGTCTCTAGCAAAGTGGCCAGTTAGTGTCACAAGGGATGGAAGCAACATGGGAGATCAGGATGATACACCCAAAGATCCGCATGAGGAGTTGCAGCCGAGCAGTCTACACAAGAGAAACTAGCTGATGAAGCAACTAAAAGAATCCATAGAGAAGATACAGAGGCTGATGTTGAGGTCATTAGAAGAAGCGGTCGGAAAGGAGAAGATGGACATAAAGGAACCTACACAAGAAATAGGGAATATGCAAAAGCAACAACAGAAGCGAAGAAGAGGAGCAGAAGGACAACTCCAGGAAAATGTTTGGGATCCAAGAGGATTTCAATAGAGTTGGGAAGCTCATGAGCAGGAGCTCATGAATTTTCATAGTCGTGGAGTATGATGCAGGAGCATCGCTCCACCTCAGCATGTGCTAGTTGATTAGCATGAGTGGTGCGCATTCAAGGAATGGGAAGGCACCGCCCTCTGATTTTTCCTTCGAAAATCTAAATTGTGATTAAGGAAATTAATGCTAACAAGTTGGTAGAGACAAGTTGTGCCTTCACACAAGCTGTAGATGAGGTCTCCATTAAGTGGTTGACAGTAGGAGGGATCTGCATCTGATTCAGATCAGATTTCCATCATTATAATCTACCTCATTAGTTAGGAGTTTTTAATGGTGATTAAACACCACTAGATTAGTTTGGAGGGAAGCTCATCGAGCCCCTCTTGTATAAACTCTTTTATTGTCACCAGTAGAGCATGCATAGGAGGTAGCAGATAGATAGAGGGGAGAAACATAGAGATCCGAGACTAAGTCACAGTTCGGGCTCACATATTGTAATGGAAATTACACCATTAATAGAAAGTAACAAATTTTCCTATTTACCAATTTCTGTATAATGGATGTTTAGTTGTGAATGTCATTCACATGTATTTTCACTATAGATGTATGTTAGAAATTGTCTAGAGGGATAGAGATATAATATTCTATCTGTGAGTGTGTTGGATTAAGTCCGGTTCTCAAGGCTAAGTACAAGGAGTGCACGATAGAGGGTGGAAACTCTGTGAGCCAACACAAGGAGTGCGTTTCTGAACTCGTTCGAGTCAGAAGATAAGCTGCCAGGAGGGAACACCGAGATAATTCACAGACTCAGAGGTAAATTTCAAGGTGGTTGAATATTTTGGGAAGAAAGATTGTGTGAGATAAATCACAACGCAAAGCTATTGAATACTCTATAATACTCTTCTAGGAGGGCATAGAGAAAGTATGATTGTGTACAAGGGAAACACATTTTGAAGTGTTGGAAGCACTGAGAGAACCCTAGGGTTGTTGAACACTCTGAGGAAGGAAGGCTTTGCAAGAGTGCATCAACCAAGGAAAGGAGATGCCTTAAGACTTCTGGAAGGGCTTAGGGAGAAGTCATTGAAAGGCTTAGCCGAGCGCATGGAGTGTGCCAAGGATACAATAAGTTCATATTACAAGACAAGGAAGAAGGGCGTTAAGTTGCTAGGAGGGCACCAAAAGGTCCACTGAAGGATGCAAAGGAACTGAGAACCTTGAAGGGTTCAAGCCAAGCAAAGTCGCAAAATAATTTGTGCAGGACTCTGTAAGGAGTGCAGAGGAAAGGATGAGAACAATCTAAGTCTAAGGCAGAAATTGCGCTAAGTGTGAAACAAGGTTGAGGACTTGCTGAAGTCTCGAAGACCGTGAAATAGTCCATCGTCGGGAGGAGACAGGTGGAATAATATTAGGAGATCCAGTAACTGGTGCTCTGGGATTTTTTCCAAGAGAAAACAGAGACCTTCGTGAAGTCATGAAGAGTGGTTTAAAACCAGAGCATTAGACTTGGAAGTGACGTGTGGAAGTGATACACACCTTTTAGAGGAGTAGTACTTCAGGAGATTTCAGTGGAGGATAGAAAGAGACTCCTGAATTCCGGATTCCAAATAGATTGTAGCTGTTGATCAAAAGGAGGGACGTGGACTGTTAATCCTTGCGTCGTTTGAGTTCGCCAATTCAAAGTTCAGGAACGTAAGAGTTGATTTTCATGGAAAGAGATGAAGCCTGAAGTGTGAAGCGCTTTGTGTGGTTGAGCCCCATGACACAACTCGAGGTCACGTGATAGAAAGGGCCTGGAATGGAGAGTGAGTGTCACTGCCAACTTTCTTCAAAGTGCCAAGAAGAGAGTCGTTGGGTTAAGAGGACCTGCACTTTGGGGAAAGAAGGACCTATGATAAAGTTTGTTGGGTTCCAGCAGGGATCCAAAGATTCAATATGACTCAGGTGGTTTGAACGATCCTAGACCGAGAGGTCTAGTAGCCCCGAAGGAGAGAAGGGGAGGGGGTTTGTACCAATAGGGAAGTGCGGATCTATAGAGATGATAATGAAAGGATTATGAAGGATCATGAAGAGATAATTCAGAGCTTAAATATGTTACATAAGAAAGAAAAAAAGACTCTAGAACCAAACACGCAATTAGTGCTAGCAGTGTGCAAAATGGATGATCATGGAAATGATAGGCATTCAAGAAGCATGAGCAAGCACCATCATTATCCAAAGAATTCCACTAGAATAATTCATGCAAGTTCAAGGTAAGGAAGCATCCCAAGTGTGTCTCCTATTCAGAGGAAAATAAGAAGGCCCGAGGAAGACATCTTTCAAGGTGAGCTCAGGAAGATCAAGCCACCAAATTTAAATGGTGATCATAGGAAGGGAGAAGAGGATGAGGCATGGCTATTGGAAATGAAGGAATATTTATAGTTGCATGATTACCCATCCTTGGTAGAATATGGAATTGCAACCTACCACTTGAAAGGAAAGACATCCATGTGGTGGGATTCATTTAAGCAAGCCAAGAACCTTGACGAGAAGAGGATCTCATGGAGGAAATTCAAGAGATATTTTGAAGAGAAATATTTGTTTGAGTATTACTATGTAAGGAAGATGAAATATTTATTTAAACTCAAGTTGGGAAGCATGCCAATGGAGGAATATGAGAAGATATTCTTTCAATTGTTGAAGTATGTTGACTTCATAAACAATGCAAAATTCAAAATCCAAATGTTTCTAAGTGGGTTACCGTACTTCTATAGTGACAAGAGACAATATGATAACCCCAATACTTTGTAGGAAACCATAAGGAGAGAAAGGCATATTTATGAGAAAAGCAAAGGAAGGCTAGTTTTCCAAAAATATTGGAATGAAAAGGTGAAAGGTAAAAAGGATCAAAGGAAGAAACATTATAAGCCAACCTTTTTGATGAATAACTCCCAAGATAATCATCAAGGTCAGTGAACCCAAAATGAGCACAATAATGCAAATTAATTTGTGAAAAGGCCAAGTAAGAAACATGTACAACGCTTGAGATGTGAGGGAAATCATTTATATAGGGATTTCCCTCATAAAGGAGAAAGAATGAGGATTTTCCACAACATTCAGGAGGATGAAAAAGTGGAAGACGTAGGAGGAAACATGCCAAGGATTTATGCATCCTTGGACAACAAGCAAGCGGAATGTCAATCCCCCATGATTGAAGTGGAAGGTAATATTGATAACCAACCCAGAGCAATTTTAATTTATTCCAGATCCAGCCATAGTCACATAAATTCTAACATTTTTGAAAGATTTCACTTGCAAAGTAGTAAACATAAGAAATACTTGTTAGTTTAGTTATCCACAAGAGATAAGAGAAAGATCAATGGGTTGGTTAAATATTGTCCGATAGACATCAATGGACTCAACAAAAAGTTAGATGTAAGCATCATACCATTGGGATCATATGATTATCTAATTGGAATGGATTGGTTGGAAAAGCACCATGTTGTCGTAGATTGTTGTAGCAATACAAGCACACGTCTTGATTAAGAAGGGCAATAAGGAAAGATTCGAGGCATTCCAAGAGCTGTAGCTATTAGAGATATTTCAGCTATGCAGTTGAAGAAGAGTTTTAGGAAAGGATATCAAACTTTTGTAGCCCATATGGAAGAGGCACCCAAAGATAAAGTGGAAATCATTGAAGACCATCTAATATTAAGGGATTTTGAAGATGTTTTTTCATAAATACCCGGATTTCCACCAAAGAGAGACATTGAATTCTCTATTTATTTGGTCCCAAGAGTTGCCCCAATATCCAAGACACCATACAAAATGGGTACACATGAATTTAAGGAGTTGCAGATGCAAATTGAAGATTTGTTAAAGAAGGGGTATATATGCTCAAGTGTGTTACCTTGGGGAGCTCCAATCCTTCTTGTAAATAAGAAATATGGAACCTTAAGGTTGTGTATTGATTTTAGATAGATGAATAAGATCACCATAAATAAAAAATATCCTTTGCCAATACTTGATGATCTGTTTGAAAAAATGAAAGGTGCAAGAATATTTTTGAAGATTGAATTGAGATTAGGTTATCATCAAGTGAGGATTAAGGAAGAAGAAATCAAAAAGACAATGTTGAGAACAAAATGTGGGCATTATGAATTCACAGTAATGCCATTTGGACTATCAAATGCTTGAATTGCTTTTATGTGTCTGATGAATGGAGTGTTCAGGGAGTACTTGGATAATTTTGTAATTGTGTTCCTAGATGATATACTCATCTACTCTAAGTCAGAAGAGGAACATGAGAAACATTTAAGAATGGTGTTGTTTTTTTTAAGAGAGAATAAATTGTATGCTAAGCTAACTAAGTGCATATTTTACAAAAATAATATTCACTACTTGGGGCATATAATTTCAACAGAAGGGATAGCAGTGGATCCTGAAAAGATAGAGGCCATTATAGGATGACCACTACCAAAGAATGTGACATAGGTCAGATCATTCATGGGTCTTTCCGGTTATTACCGATTATTCATAAAAGTATTTTCAAAGATTTCAAGCCCAATCACTTCTTTGAAAAAGAAGGGTGTGAAGTTTGAATGGACTTCCAAGTGTGAAGAGAGTTTTCAACAATTGAAGGAAATATTTAAAAGTGCACCAATATTGAATATTGTAGATCCAGATGAATATTTTGTTATGTGCATCGATGCATGCAAGGAAGGGATCGATAGAGTCCTCAGTAAAAAAGATCATGTGGTATGCTAGGAGTCCAAAAAATCAAAAGAGCATGAGAGAAATTATTCCACTCATGACTTGGAGTTAGAAACAATCGTTAATGCATTAAAAATGTGGAGACATTACCTCATGGGTAAGAAATTTGAGCTACAAATAGACCAATATGGTTTGAAGCATTTATTTGGACAATCAAGACTAAATGTCAGACAAACTAGATGGCTAGAATTTCTGAGTGAATATGACTTCCAAATTAAGCATATAAAGGGAAAGGAAAATCAAGTGGTTGTTGCACTCAACAAGAGAGCTCATGAAGTGCATATTGCATCCATCTACATGTATATGATATATTTGAAAGAAAAAATTGTTGCAACATCAAATTCAGATCATAATTATTTAAAAATAAAAGAGATATTGCAATAAGGTAATTTTCAAAAGAAATTTAATTCTTAGGAGATAAAAGAAGATGGAGTTCTCATGTACAAGGGAAAAGTATATGTGTTGAATTCCAGTGAGATGAAAAATGTAGTTATGAAGGAAATACACAATATTTCATATGTTGGGCACCTAGGATATCAAAAGACAATTGTAGCTGTAAGGAGCCAACACTTTTGGACAAGAATGAAGAAAGAAGTGGCTAACTACGTAGCCAGATGTCTAGAAAGACAGAAGGTAAAGAAATAACATAGGCATATAACTGGGTGTTACATCCATTTCCCATTCCAAAATGGAAGTGGAAATTTGTCACATTGGATTTTATTACAAAGATTCCCAGAATAGCGAAGCAACATGATTCCATCATGGAGGTGGTGGATAAATTAACTAAGGAAATGCATTTTATTTCAGTGAGGGCAACACATAAGGAAACAAATATTACAAAGATACATATGAAGGAAGTTTCCAGGCTACATGGAGTGCTTAAGGTAATAGTTTGAGATAGAGATCAAAATTTTACATCCAATTTTTGGAAAGGTTTGTTTAAGGGCTTTGGGACAAATTTAAATCTCAGTACAATGTATCACCCAGAGTTAGATGAGAAAATAGAGAGGACTAACAAGATAATTGAGGACATGCTCATGAGGTATGTGATGGGTCAACCATCAAAGTGGGAGGATTATATCCATTTGGTTGAATTTTCCTACAATATGGATATCATACCTCATTGAAAATAAGTCCATTTGAAGCATTTTATTGTAGAAAATGTAACAAACTAGTGAGTTGGGATAATCTAGTAGACAAAGCAATTGTTCTGCCAGATTTGTTAAAGGAAATGGAAGAGAATATGGAAAAGATAAAGAAAAATTTAAAGGCTTCCCAGGATAGGCAGAAAATCTATGCAGACAAGAATAGACTTTTAAGGAATTTCAAATTAGGAGAACACGTGTTCTTAAAAGTGAAGGCGAAGAATATTTCGTTGAGATTAGGAAGTTTCCCAAAGTTGGAAAAAATATATTATGGACCTTTTGAAATATTAGAAAATATAGGGCCAGTTGCATACATGCTAGCATTGCCTGCATCCATGAGAGTGCATAATGTATTTCATGTTTCATTATTAAAGAAATATGTTTCTAACCCTAACCACATAATTGATTGGAAAGTGATCCAGGTGGTGCATGAATGGGATTTTCGGGTGGAACCAGTACACATCCTGGATCGAAAAGTCAAAGTGCTTAGGAAAAAATCCATAGAGTTGGTATAGGTTCAATGGAAGTGTTATGGTCCTGAAGATGCTACATGGGAGCATGAAGACAACATGTAGGAAGAATACTCACAATGTTTTAACAATTTTGAAGAAAAACATATGCAAGACTCCATTTTGAGCAGCTAGAGTTTGAGAACCACATCTCAGATTCCTAACCAACTATGTTGGAGAAATTGATAAATGAATGGCTCATTATGTAGTACCCTTGTTTCCCCCATCTTGTAATTAATCATCTTTAATGATTTCCATGCCAAGACATGCAAAAAATGTAAATATATTAATGTTTAATTGTAATTGCCAACAATCGACTGTGGGGGTGAAGCCTTGAGTACTGGCCATGATACCACTAGAAGAAAGAGTGTGGAAATATAGAGAGGGGGTTCATCATGATAATATCACCCAATCCTCCTTGCTGAAATATTTGATTTAAAAATAATAATTTATTTCCCCTTTACCCTGATTTCAAGACAAAATCAATTAATGGAAGGGGGTTGGTAGTTGGAAAACCAACACCCCAATGAATAAAAGTATGGGAGATCAGGTTAGGAAAACATAAAATGTCAAACATGGGTACAACATAGTAACAATTCTCCAGTCGATATTGATCCCATGAGCTTCCTTTTGAAAGAAGGAATAATGGTGCATGGGTCGAGAACCTTTCGGGGGTGTGTGTGTGTGCAAGAAAAAACATAAAATGAGGGGAAAAGTCAAGGGCCTCCCCAATAAGTTACATGTAGAGAGATGCAAGAATCATAGGATAATTTTTGTGGCAAGAATCATATGAGAGTCCAAGAAACCAAACCTAAACAAGGAGGGTCCGAGCTTGATGTTGTGAGAGAATCATATAAACCTCGAAGAGGCCCAAGGTAGGAGAGTGAGTGTAGAGAATTCCCTAGTGGTATCATGGCTTGGTATAGGGGTGGCCTGCTGCCAAAGTGAAAAAGTACACATATCATATGGTTGGGTGGAAAGGTGTACACCCATAGTCAGTTAGTTGGTCAACAATTTTAATAGATAAGTGTTTTTATACCCGGTGTAATTGAACTGTAATTTCTAGCTGGATGCATGTATTTTATTCAGGGATGTGTGTGTTGATTTTGATGAATAGTTTTTTTGTTTCATTTTGAGTCTGTGTACTTAAGTAATTATTGAATAGAATAAATGGAATCTTTCCTTTTGATACTTTCTTGAATAGACGAGACCGTATGAATGTAATATTTAGTAAGACTAATAACCTGAGTAATCTGTAGTTCTAGCACACTAGTGCAGGTTACAAAATAGTTTTGGTTTGAGTAAGGATCTGTAAGGGGACTGCGATGGATAATTACAATATCCTTTTAAAGGAATGATAACTTAATCGCAATAATGACATAACGAAGGACGATTCCGATTGATAAACCATGAGATTATCCCCTCTCTTGACATGAAGTAGTCTTGGAGGATTAAATCCTCTCTTGGGTTCCAAGTAGTAGGATCAATGATTTCTATGAATAGGTTAATATCCTGAATAAATCTCGTTTGGGGATAAGAAATATCGATCCCTATATAAACCTCCTATATTGAAGTAGAAAGGTTGAAAGGGTGTAAATATTCATCCAAAGTAGGAGAATAATGCCTTGTTAGTTGTCTAAGTAAGGTGAAGGCCAAGAAGACTTGGAAAGGCCTTGGAAAATACTTAGAATAATTCCTCGAACGACTAAGTCCAAGATCAAGCTTTTTTCATGTAGAAATCTTGTGTTTTGAGTCAGGAGAGATCACAATCATCGATTTTGCGGGATAAGAGATCTCATCCCTTCATCGAGAGGGAATCTTCGCCACTAACGAATGAGTGTCAAGATTTGTAAAATTTCGACAATGAAGAAGAAGTTCTAGATCAAACAATAGTCATTGATTCAATGCAATGAACATATCAGGACCATTCGTCGAGGAACGAGTCCTTAAATAGATCAATAGCCAGAATGGATGTCTTGGCGATGACGATAACCCTGAGATGGGATGAGAGTCATTGATATTCCAGGGATATATATTGACCCTTCATTGAGAATGGTTTGTCATCAAGAGAACGAGTCTTGAAATAGATCAAGAATTTGAATGGTAGTTCGATGATGAAAAAACCCTGTCGTGGAATGAAGGTTTTCAATCTGTCAAGATTGGCCCTATTGAGATCTAGACCGTTGATTCCAATGGCATTGTTGTTGGGAGTATAAGGATTGGAAAGGTTGATTGATAGACTAGAGGTGTTGACGACGATGAATATTCAAGAGTTATCAAGGACCATTGATTGACATAGCGGTGAGATTTAACCTTAGTCGTATATTTCCTTAAGTCCCAAATTAAGTGACCAAAGTGGTAATGACATCGTAGTAACATGGTGTGCCAACCTTATAGCCAAATTGTCTATGAGAGTGCCATGTGATGATTATTTATTTGTCAAGGGAATATGAGTAGTTTCTTTGGGCATGGAGACCCTTGGGGATTCACTTAAAATATTGATCATTGGATTCAGAGTGGATAGATCTAGTTGTTCGTCAGAGGAGGGTGACCAGAGGTATGGAGAGAGAGTAGGAGAAGCATCCCTGATGAAAAAATCATCATCAAAGTAATTAAGGAAAAGACTTCCTAGGAGTGTCGACAGATAGGTAGTTTCGACAACAATGAATACTAGGGAATGAATGAGAACTGTCAATCGATATTTAGGCAAGATAACATATCATCTGCATATCATTTTGGACTCCATGTAAGAAAGGTAGGAGGGTTAGTAATTCCATAATGACATAATGTTTATGTAGATGCACCAATGTGGCAACCAACATGTCCTTGGGGTGACATGTGTCACCTGTCGAATGGTTGATGAGACATGGGTGGTCCTGAGAGGCCTAGAAATCCTTATGGAACTGATCACAATCTCGACCGTCAAATATGGACCATTGATCAGTAAAGTAGGCACAATGTAATGAGAGTCGTTGATATGTCGGAGGAATCTCTGACAATATCTAAACCATTAATCATGGGTGTATCATCATTGAGGGTAGATGGTTGGCGAAGTTTGGTGTAGACCCCAAAGTCTAACGACGACGAGGTCGGGATATTAAAAACAATCGTTAATTTCATTGGGGGGATGATGATGAAATATAGACCATTAGATCCAGATGTGTCATCATCGAAGAATGAAAGGTTCGTATGGCCGCATCTTGGCCAAGGGTACTGATGATAATACAAGAATATGATGTCATGATGACATGGCTTGCCATATCGACAACCCGTGTGTCCTATAGGTGATAGGTGTCGCCACGAGAGTGGTTAATAGATGAGGGTCATCCAGAAGAAGGTTGGAAAACTCTATAATATCTATTTTAATCTAGACCATAGGATTTGGTTGTAAACAAATCCTGGTTGTTTGTCGGAAGAATTTTGGTTTAGATCAAATATCGGGAAGGAGACAAGTGTCGATGATGACAATATTTCAGGGATAATGATGAAGGTTGATCGATGGATGGGAGATATTCCATATTAGCCATGGATCATGTGGGTCCCATCCCTACATCGTGAAAAATGTCAGGGACTTGGGTGTTAACTTCTATACCAATTGGTATCCCCGACACAATCATAGTCGTAGGATGATCGACTCGAGGGCCGCCAGATATAGGAAAGGCCTGATAGATGGATGATCATAGAGACTTTCAATATTGAATGTTAGAATTCCCCTGGAGTAGAGACGATGACGACAATAGGTTGTGTGGAATAGAAAAACCCAAAACGACAAGTTAGGCAGGTCCCACATCGACACCAGGTTAGTGCCACGTCAGATGGAACGAGTGAAAATATGCCACGTGGAAGTTGTTACGAGAATTTATTCCCTATGTTTTTTAGGTCAGAACCACAATAGATCAGTTACCAAGGAAACTCATCTCAAACTCTAATTAAACAATCAATTAGGAATAACTACCTACAATAACTAATTTTTAGGAAAAGGGAAGAATAATGCACCTGGAATCCTATGTTTGAAGTAGATCCCAATT
This sequence comes from Picea engelmannii, assembly GCA_009831015.1. NCBI lineage: Eukaryota > Viridiplantae > Streptophyta > Pinopsida > Pinales > Pinaceae > Picea > Picea engelmannii. Next base: position 171,310 of record ML820261.1, read on the forward strand.
GATGTCTTTCTCTATGGAATTCCTTCACAACAACCCTATGAAAGTTTTGCAGACAAAGAAGTATGAAACTACGAGAAAGTAGTTATCCGCTAACTGATTTAATGTAATCAATTTGGATTCAATTTTAGATTCAAAATAACATACACATATTATCATCAGAATCATAAATTAACACAAATAATCGGATAAGAATGAGAGATCCTTTATTAATAACAACAAAAGGGGTTGGTTAGAACCTGTAATCACTACAACATGATCCCAGAACTAGGCTCCAAGTTCCTCCACCCAAGGCTGAAAATTTATAGGAGTGCCTCCAACACTCTACACTCTAGCAGGTCCAAGGAAGACAAAGGTGTACTTCCTAAAAAGATAAGGATAATGAAAATATCAGAAAAGAGGGTTTCTAGGAAGAGGGGACAATCTCAAACATTAGGGAAATAGGGCACTTGTAGGACAATATTCAAAATGCCAACATAAGGATGCATTTATTGACTATGTTTTTTCCTCCACCCAAGGCTCTCTTTTATACTCCATTTTGATGGTTGGAGTCATTATGTACATGCTTTAGGAGGTTAGGGAATGGAAAAATCCATAAACTCTGCCCAAAATATTAGGATTATATTTTTTTTAGCCAAATTTAACTTGTATGCGGGTTGCTAATTGGGAACCTGCGTATGTACACGAGTTGATTTAAGGAAATTCACGTACACTTTGATAAATGGGGCTTTTAAATAAGCTTTTGAGGAGAAAAAAAAGGATTTAAGTCTTGCAAGTAGTGAAAGAGATGTAAAATAGGCCAATGAGTCAACATATGCATGTATAGTGGCAAATGACACTATAACATATGCCCCCTAATGTGTTCGGTTAGAAGAGCAACTGATGGCCAAAATACATTACAAAAAGCATGAGATAGTGGAGAGGCCATTGGGTAGGAGTAGTTGAAGACAAGTCCTGGAACAATATGTACAAATGAAACAAGATACTCTCTTCTCAAGTCAGGCATTCCCATGATTGAGTGTGATGCAAGCATGGTCACTAATCAAATACAATGTGGATCCATGAATGATTAAAATATAACTGATGTCCATGGCCACAAACACTATACACACTAGATCCATGTGGTAGGTATAACAATCATGGCCATGAAAAATACAATGTAGATCCATGCAAATGTAGATCATAGCCATGAAAGGATACACAACGGAGCTATGTCTCAAAATCAAATCAGAGGATATATGGAGCCAAGGAAGTGAACAAATTGATCCTCTATGAGTACCAATGTCTGTCAAGGTGGTACAATCAATATAGGTCGGGTAGGAGCATAAAAAATGTGATGCTTTTACTTCACCCAAAGTGTTCAAAACAATCCTCCTTGGTATGAGTCTATACTATGTGAATAAGGGTGTTGAGGTTGAACACAATGAGACATCGCTTGATTACCAACCATTGATATATAATATTAACAAATGAGAGAAAACCCACCAATGATGATAATGGGTATCAAGGTACCTAGTACAATCTAGCAAGTGTGAATAAATGAACTAATGTCAAACACATGATAGAATCTATTGAGCATGGGACATTTATGTATTCCCACTGTCGATAGTGAGGGAACCTACCACTGATGACTGCAATCCCCAAGGTACTAAAAATGACTCTAGGTCCTTGTTCTAGAGCAAGAGGTTTTCCAGGTTAGCTTCATTTATGTAAACCTTAGTTCGAGCTACTAAATTTGCAAAATCATCTGTCATTTCTAGATACCCAGCAACACAATGCAGCATGCAACATCTTTTTTTCACTTTGCATTTGATTCATCAGGTCCTCTTTTGTAATTCGACGAATCAAACTAAAGTTTTATGAATTGGCTTTATCTTTATTGTCTTCATATGGTAGTGTTGTTGAATCATTTCTCGTGATACATCCAGTGGCATAGCAGGTAGTATTCCAGATATAAAATAGTATGCAGAACATAAATAATTGGATAGAAATGGCAGAGAAACAATGATATAACCATAACAATACCAAAATAATATCAGAATAATATGAGAATAACACCAGAAAGAGCACTTTGATTATTGAGAGAAATGTTCACTTTCCTCTTCGAGGGGGAAACCACCAACATAGTAGAGCTCTATTACAATAATATCCAATACAAAAATTCTCATACCCTCTACTCCTATTTATACTAATTATGTTTGTCCAAAAAAACAATCTAGAGGAAGATCTTTCTAGAAACGTAAGCTTCTATTAGGTCTTCTTACATTTGACTTATTCTTCCTTATTGCTAGGCCTTATTAATATTGGCATTTATTACATGGAAATATATTATTCTACCTTTGTGAGGGATTAGGTCCCTAACATGTCCTCCCCCTTCAAAAAATCCTTGTCCTTAAGGCTTGAGATGAGAAAATTGTTGCAGCATGGTAGTTGGTTCCCAAGTGGCATCTGTTGGAGTTGTATCTTTCCACTAGACTAACACTTCCTTGATGGTGCCCTGATGCAAACGACGCTCACGATGGTCCAAAACTGCTTGTGGTTGTAATCAAATGGAGACTTCTTCTTCCAACTCGGGAAGGGTGGTTTGATTTTGGCACTTAGTTCCAATCACCTTCTTTAAGCAGGAAACATGAAAAATAGGATGTAGCTTAGAATGATTGGGAAAAACTAACTGATACGCCACATGTCTCACATGCTTGAGAATGGTATAAGGACCATAAAATTTGGGCATCAGATTCTGACAATGGTCATCCTTGAGGGAATTTTTCTTATAAGGTTGCATTCGAAGAAACACTTGATCTCCTTCTCCAAATTGACATTCAGAGCGACCTTGATTTGCCTTTTGCTTCATGCAATTCTGGGCCATGACCAAATTCTCTTTCAAGGTATGGAGAATAACCTCTCGAACTGTAAGTGTTTGGTCAACCACATGGACCTTCGAGACACCTAGCAATTATGAGATAAATGAAGGTGGTTTTTTCCATATACTTCTTCAAAAGGAATCATGCAGGTAGTTGCATGGTAAGAAGTGTTGTACCACCATTCAGCTAGTGGTAACCATTGAGTCCACTGATTTTGTTGTTCCAATGCAAAACACCGCAAATATGTTTCCAAAAACTTGTTGACAACTTCATTTTTACCATTAGTTTGGGCATGATAAGCTGTGCTGAGATGCAATTGGGTGCCTTGTAGCTTGAACAGTTCTTGCCAAAAATTTCTAGTGAAAGTGGGGTCTCGATTAGAAACAATAGAATGAGGCATTCCATGAAGCTTGAAGCACTGATCCATGAAAAATTGAGCCATAATGGAGGTTGTAAATGGGTGTTGAAGAGCACATAAATGAGCATACTTGGAAAGACGATCAACTACCACCATGATGACTGATTTATTGCTCGATTTAGGTAAGCCCACAATAAAATGCATAGAGATATCCCTCCAAATAGCAGTTGGAATTGGAAGCGGTTGTAGTGTGACAAGAGCTTTGACTATTTATCCCTTGTTGTGTTGACAAACATCACATTCTACCACAAAATTGTGAATGTATTGTTTCATAGCATCCCATAAAAAAGAACGTTTGACCTAGTCATATGTTTTGGTAAACCCTGAGTGCCCAGTGGTGGGTGTAGGATGAAGCTCAAAAAGTACCATGGATTTAAGTTTTGACTATTTACTTAAATACAAATGGAATTTGTAGTGAAGCTCATCATTGTGCCAAGAGTACCCTAGAGAAACTGGAGAATTGGCCTACAATTGTTGTATCAGATGCAAAATTTTGGGATCGTGTAGCCATTCGTGGCGAACAGCTTGGAGCCAATCTGGTACAATGAAGGAGAGGGAAAAAAGGGACCCTTCATACTCATATTTTCAGGAAAGTGTATCAACAAACACATTGAATTTTACTTTCTTGTAAATGATCTCATAATCATATCCAAAGAGCTTAGTCACCCATTTTTTTTGTTCTGGGGAGGAAAGGTGTTGTTCCAAAAAATACTTGAGGCTTTGATGATTTTTCTTAATTTGGAAGCACTACCCCAATAGATAACGACATCAAAGATCTATTGCATGCAAAATAACCAACATTTCCTTTGCATATATTGATTTGCCAAAATTTCTCTCTAACAGTTGTTTGCTGGTAAAGGCCAAAGGCCAACCCTCTTACATAAGGACTTCTCCAATTCCACTCCCAAAAGCATCACATTCCAAGAAAAATGTCTTTGTGAAATCAGGAAGGGCCAGAACTAGAGCAGTGCACATGGCTGCCTTCAAGGTTTGAAAGGCCTGAGCAACTGCAGGAGTCCAAGTGAAAGAATTATTTTGAAGGAGAGCAGTGAGAGGTGCCACAATATTTCCATAATTCTTAACAAACTTGCGATAATAACCTGTTAAACCTAGAAATCCATGCAAGATTTTGTGATTCTTTGGGCAAGGCCAATCCTGCATAGCTTCAATATTTTTAGGATCCACC
>ML820262.1:58194-70840 GCA_009831015.1 Picea engelmannii
TAAAAATTACATTTTTGAGAGAGAAGACTTTGTAGAACGATTAATTCCTAAGACACACCAAAACCAAAAATTTTCTCAGCTGTTAAAAACTCAAAAATGACTTGAAGACACTATCTAAAGCTATGATATCAACCCAAAACTCGGCCGAAAGGATGGTTTCATTTTGGGAGTTAACACTCACAAGAAAAATAAGGGGAATGATGAAGATTACTCAAATAGAAAAAAAACATATAAAGGTAAAGGAACCACAAAGAAAGTTTTCAAGAAAAGCTTATGCACCAAAGAAGACATCTCCTCATTAGATGAAGATGAAGTCTGTGACAGTGATACATAAAGAGTTCTATTCATGGCAGTAAAAGACTTTGATAAAGAAGACAAAGAAGAAGAATATGAGGAGGCAGAAGTTGACTACCGAAAATAATTGTTGACTGCCATAGAAGTTATAAGAAGAGAAAAGAGGAAAAACAAGAAGCTACAAGTAGAACTAGACAAGAAGGAAGACACTCAAGAACTAGAACAAATCATCACAGAATTGAAGGTTCAAATAGAAGAATATAAAAGAATATAAAAGAATTGAAGAAGCACTCAAAGAAAAGTTAGAAGAAAGAGACAAGATCATTGGAAATTTGGAAGCAAAGATTGTCACATTGAAAAATGATCTTCATAAGAAGAATTTGCAGAACAACTCAAAAGTTTTGGATGAAATTATCAGTAGTCAAAGGCCTAATCATGACAAGTCTGAACTTGGATACAATCAGACAGAAAAGGGATCAAGATCCAATTCAACAAAACAAGAAACATATCGAAAAAGTTATGCAGAAACAATCAAAGAGGATAGGAAGACCTACAAGGAAGATTACAGGGACAATCCTCCACCGAGAAGATTCAAATTTCAGAATCAACAACCAACAGAAACAAATAGGCCTCAGGAAGAAGAAGGATTCATAAGAGTAACTCCTTTCAGAAGATCTTCAACTCCCAGGTATCAAACTATCTTTGTTGGTTTATGTTATGGATGCAATAATTTTGGACATAAAGCTATAAGTTGTAGAGATAATAGAAGGAACATAAACAACTTTGTAAGACATACACAAAATGGTTATCCAAGAAGGTCTAGTGAAACACAAAGAATAAGCTACAACATGTTTGAATCATTGAGCACTGAAGTGGAATGCTACAAGTACAATAACTTTGGACACATGGCCAAATATTGTAGAATGACAGTCCCTCCTAGAGAACCACAACAAAACAACAACATTCATAGACATGAGCCTCAGAAAAGAACATGGATAAGAAAGCATAATAAATATAGCAATGAAGAATGCACACTCGCTCTAAAAGATAAGCAAAAGAAATTTGGTTGGTATGTTGATAGTGGTTGTTCAAAACTCAGAGAACAGGTGAACAAAGACCAGGTGCTAGAGATCACAAGACTGGAAATAAAACGAGATGAAGAAAATTCTACAGAGAAAAGGAAATATGAGGTATACAGAAAGGTTTGGAAAATAACTGAAAGAAAAGAAGGACAGGTAAATAAGGAACATGTTCAAGAGATTTTACTTTTAGGCACTATAGTGAGAGATGAATCCGTAGATAGAAGGAAAGAAGTTAGATCTCATAGAGATCATGAATCTACTAATGAAGATGATGATGAATACACATCAGAGAAAGAATTGTTCTAAGCCATCCGACTTAGAGACTCCCAGATTATATGAATAATAGACAGGGGGAGTCTATGCGGTAGCTGAGAAATACCAAAGAACCATCTTACAAGCATCTTGCAGAGTTTGAGTAAACACAGTAATGCTCATAAACAACAATGACAAAACTCCCTACGAGCTATGCAAAGGAAGTGCAAAGAACAACCTCTACATCAAGGTAACTCAAGGTAGTATTTTATTAATTGAAATTTATGTTGATGATATTGTTTTTGGAAGTACTAATGACAAGTTAAGCCAGAAATTTGCAAAGGACATGCATAATGAATTTAAAATTTCATTACTTGGAGAACTATCCTTCTTTCCGGGTCTTCAAATACGTCAAAGCAACCAAGGAATTTTTATTTCTCAAACTAAGTATATCAGAGTAATGCTAAAGAGGTTCAGAATGGAAGATTGCAAACTAGTTACCACCCCTATGCAAACCAGTTGCAAGTTGAGAAAAGATAATGATTCAAAGTCTACAGACCAGAGGCAATATAGGTCAATGAATGGTATCTTACTATATGTGACAACATCCAGATTAGATGTAATGTAGGCAGTTGGACAGGTGGCACGATTTCAAGAAGCGCCAAAGGAATCACATGTATTAGTAGTAAAGAGGATTTTGAAATATCTCAAAGGAACATAAGAGTTTGGATTATGGTATCCAAAAGGAAAGGATCTATCAGTTATTGCCTACAGAGATGCAGATTGGGCAGGTTTCATTGATGATCGACAAAGCACCAGTGGAGAAACGTTCTACTTGGGCGTGTGTTTAGTATCATGGATAAGCAAGAAACAATCATCAATATCCTTATCTACAACTGAGGCAGAGTATATTGCAACAACATAATGTTGTACAAAGGTTCTATGGATGAAACAAACTCTGATGGATATATAGGTTGAGTATGATGATCTCATTCCAATCTATTGTGATAATACAAGCACCATCAGTATCTCAAAGAACCCGATGATGCACTCCAAGACAAAGCACATTCCAATCAAGTATCACTTTCTAGGGGAACAGGTTACAGAGAAGAACATCAGAGTTGAATATGTGGGCACAAAAGAACAAGTGGTAGTTACAAAACTGCTTCCACGGGAAGCCTTTGAGTATCTTCACCAGATACTAGGAGTAATTTCTACTCCAAAATGAATGTTTTTGAATGCTTATCTTATATGTCTTAGATGTACACGAGGAATCACCATAGATAGGACAATTCAGGTTGGGAGATCAATTTTAGGAAGGGTCCTGTTAGGGGGAGCAACCCCGGATGGAAAGATACATTTGCCATTGATGATAAAGGGGGGGATGTTTATCATATGCAAAGGTAAATTCTTGGAGAGAGAGAATAGAGGAATGTTTCCAAGGGGAGTGATTGTCACAAGGGAAGAATGAGTGATATGACTTCAAAGTGATACCCTTTTTCAAAGGGGAAAATATTATTCATATGAAGGGAGAGAGAGTAATCAAAGAATTATAAACACAAAGAAAAATCAAAGTCATGTAGACAAGGGGAGCAACCCCAAGGAGAGTTCAGTCAGGGGGAGCAGCTCCAAAGGGAGATACCCTTTTCCATTGATGTCAAAGGGGGAGAGATAGAAACATTGATGAGGAGTATAAGCATGAATGTTATCATAACTAAGTGTTTCCATCAATGCCAAAAGGGGAGATTATCAGACAATTGGATTAGGTTGATGGACAGTTGGTATGGATTGTTGGTTGTCATTGATGTCAACCATTGTAGAGTGATACTGTAGATTGATGTCAACCGTTAGTGATTGATGTCAACCCTTGGAGAAAGTCCGATAGCGAATTTCGGTAGCACAAAGGTTTGGGTAATGGACCCAAGTTTGTTTGATGTATAATGGTATGAGTTTTATTATATTTTAAGGTAAGAATATTCTAGATGGGTAGTACATATCATGCCATTTCCGGTGGTATGTGGAACGTCACATAACTCCTCACGGTTAGAGAGTTATGGCCATGTGAAGTTGGAGAACCCAGGTTTGGGTAATGACCCAAGTTTGTTTGATGGATAATGGTCTGATTTTTGATATATTTGCATGTAAGACTATTCTATATGGATAGTAAATGTCATTCCATTTCCGGTGGTATGTGGAACGTCACATAACTCCCCACGGTTAGAGAGTTATGGCCATGTGAAGTTGGAGAACCCTCATAAGTAATTTAGAAGTGGGTTAGCCCTAAAATAAGTAAAGTGGTTTAAGATGGTTAGAAGGTAACCCCTTGAGGTAAATTGAAATGATGAGTGTACTATAAGTCAAAGTGGATACAAAATAAATTATTTAAATAATAAAGTTAATGGAAAAATTACTAAGAGAACAAGTGGTTAGAAGTAGGTTAACCCTAAAATAAGGAAAGTGGGTTAAGATGGTCAAAAGGTAACCCCTTGAGGAAGCTACATGAAGGTATAAATAAGAGGCAAGTCTCTTTCATTTTAATCACACTTGAGCATATTTAATATCTATAAGTGATTGAGGTAACCAAAGGATATCTAAGCTGAATTTCAGAGGGAAGGTGAAGTAAAGAAGGTCGAAATTCAAGGGAGGATAAATTATTTTGATGATGCTTTCTAAGGTATGTTATTTACAGGTCATCTCACCATTTTCACAATAAATTTTTTTCTATAATGATTCAGACCATGAAATTGGGAGGCCATTGAGGAAACATATCCATGTAGCTGTGGTACAAATGTCATCTTGTGGTTCGTTGTATTGTGGGAGTTAAACTCTATGGAAAATAGGGTCTGTGGCTAGTCCTGAAACTTGTCTAAAACAAGCGTTTCATGTAAAAATGTCATAACTTCTTCATAAAATATCCAAATTCAGTAAGATCAAATGTTTTGGTTAGAGTACAGTCTATAGTATTCTTTGTACAATTTTCAAATCTATACAACAAATATTCTATGCCGAGCACACTCTACAAGTTCGCTATCTAGAATAAGCCAAAATTCAACAAGGTATGCCATTTTTGTTATAACTCCTTTTCTAAGAGGTTCCAAGTAGTGACACCTGAAGGAATTGGATAAAACACACTAAAAAACATTGTGTACTATTTTCATATCTTTATTCATTACAGGTACATAGTTATGATTATTTCAAGTTAGGGTTGTTGACTAATCCAAAACTAGTCATGTGAGACTAAAGTAAAGTTTGATGAAAATGCTAGTCTCTTCTTGTTAAAGTTAATAAAGGTTTGCAAGTATTTGATCTTATACACGAGGTCTATTACAGAGTTAGAAATCAGATTTGGATGATGAAATTGATGAGGGTGTTTGGTTGAGGTACATGTTGGGTACATGGTTGAGACATGTAGTTGATGAGTTGACACATACATGAGGTGTATAATTGATGATGTTGGTACATCTTGATGAGTCATAGTCGATGAGTAGTTGATACATGATTGGTACAGGTTTGGTGCATGGTTGATGCACTTATTCATGGTACAGGTTGAGGTACAGGTTGGTGCATGGTTGATGCACTTGTTCATGGTACAGGTTGAGGTATAGGCTGGTGCATGGTTGATGCACTTGTTTATGGTACAGGTTGATTACAGGTTGTTTGGTACAGGTTGGTGCATGGTTGATGCACTTGTTTATGGTACAAGTTGACTACATGTTGTTTGGTATAGGTTGGTGCATGGTTGATGCACTTGTTTATGGTACAGGTTCATTATAGGTTGAGGTACAGGTTGATGCATGGTTCAGGTTATTGGTACAAGTTGTTTGGTGCAGGTTGATTGGTACAGGTTTACAACAGTATATCTCACAATCATAGTGTGATAGTGGTTCCATCATTCTACTTCTACGTTAGGGCGGTTGGATGGGGCAAGGACAAGTGGTTGTAGCCACCTTCCGGTTGTAGCCAGAGAACATAGGGGGTTGTAGCCAGAGAATTGGGGAGTTGGAGCTTCCCTCAGGTTGTATACTAAGAAACTAGGGGGTTGGAGCCTCCTTCCAGTTGCAGCTGGAAAACAAAGGAAGTTGGTGCTTACAATGAATGTAATTCTTAAAGACATATAAGAAAAAGTATGTCGTGGTTTTCTCCCGCTTTGGGTTTCCACGTAAAAACACTAGTGTACTATGTATGCTTATGATTGCTCATTTGTTCATTGTTTATTTACTCTGCAACTATTGGATGATAATGCTACATTGATATAACACTTGCATATTGTGGTTAAAAAGGATTGAATTGCTCTATTACTGATTCACCTCCCCTCTTAGTATTCCAACAAATTCAATACTTAATTAACGTTTAATGAAGTAAATGTTGTTGTTATGATATATGGTAATCTTATTTTTATTCAAAATGACTTTTTGTTAAAAACTTAGTACTTTATTAACTTCATCAATTAATTAATTGAGGAATTTTGGTAAAAGCTCAATACTTAATCAACCTCATCAATTTAGTAAATGTGCTTATAACCTTTTTAAGTATTTTTTTTTTGATATAAATTGAATTATTATTATCCAAAAAGAATTGATATGTATTATTTTTTGGGGGTTTAGTTTTCTATCTTTGACATCCACAAATTCATATTGGAAGTTTGATATTCAATTTTATTACAAATTTATTGAGTTTGAAGTATTTAATTATAACTTTGACCATGTACATGTTTTAAACTAATTGTTTTACACTTTCCAAAGATATGTTTTTTTGTTGCTACTTCTCTTAGGTGGGGGTTTTGAAAATTTTCGTTTTTTATTTCTAACATTTTTTCCACTCAATATAATGGAGTGAGACTAGTGGAGGCAAAGTAATCCAGTTGTGTAACTTCCTTTAAGTTGTTCAAAGGTGTTGTTTCTCTTTTTGGGTTTGAGTTGTTTCCTCTTCATTCCCTTGAGATGTTATCATTATCACTTATGAGGGGTTGGATCTTTGGCATGATCGAATCTTTGTCTACATTATCCATTTCAGAGGTGCTACTACCTTTGTTGATATTCTACGCTTTGAGTGAATTGTGTCATTTTTTTAGTTGTCCTGGGGTTCATCTAATAGTGATTTCAACTTATGGGTTTAGTGTTTTGTAACATATGGATTTCACACTTTAGTACTCACCAACTTTGACCAGTTAGGTACATGTTTTAAACTAATTGTTTTACACTTTCCAAATATATGTTTTTTGTTGCTACTTCTCTTAGGTGGGGGTTTTGAACATTATTGTTTTGAGCCTTGATGTATGGGATCTCGTCTGCGCATCTCATAACACTATCTCTCCTTAGCTTTGATCTCTGCATATTGTTTGCTTCTTCACTGAGCTTTGATCTCTATTCCTATTTTTCCATCGATGCACACTCTGATCTTACCATCAATGACAAGCACACTCTTCATGTAAACATGCCAACAATCTCCCACTTTGGCATTGATGGCAACCTTAAAAGGCTGCACTATTCTCCAACTATAGCATCCAGACCACACCTTTTCTCCCCCTTTGAAATCAATGTCAAAGAAAACATGCTCCCCCTGAGCTGTTGCAGTACTTGTCAGAGGTATCAGATATTCAACCAATACATACTCCCCCTGACAGGATGGACCCTCTTAGGTTGATAATGGGGTCACGCCCAACTTCTGGCGTAGATACTCAAACTGATCTTTTGCAAGCGGTTTAGTGAAGATATCAACAATCTGTTCTTTGGATGGAATATAATGCAAAGCAACAACAGTGTTGGTCACATGTTCCCTCAAGAAGTGATATTTGATGGGTATATGCTTGTTCATGGAGTGAAATACAGGGTTCTTTGACAGACCGATTGCACTGCTATTATCACAATGAATTGGGATCGGTGCAGTATATTTTACCTCCATGTCTACAAGTGTCTGAATCATCCACAATACTTGGGTACAACATGTGGCAGCTGCAATGTATTCAACTTTTGTAGTTGATAAGGAAATGGAACCTTGCTTCTTGCTCAACCATGATATAAGGGAATCTCCTAAGAAGAATGCACCTCCACTCGTGCTTTTCCTTTCATCCATGCAGTTAGCCCAATCAACATTTGAATAAACTGATAGTTGAAAATTTTGATTTATAGGATACCATAGGCCATAGTCCATTGTTCCTTTCAAGTATCTGAATATTATTTTGACAGCTAACAAATGACTCTGTTTAGGTGCAACCTGATACCTTCCTACCATGCCAACAACATACACTATGTCTGGACGGGATGCTGTGATGTACAATAGACTGCCTATCATAGACCTATATGAACTATGATCAACATTAGGTGAATCACCATCCTTGCTTAACTTACATCCAGTGACCATAGGTGTGCTCATAGGTTTAGAATCTTCCATTTGAAACCTTTTCAACATTTCTCTTAGATATTTTTCTTGAGAAAGAAATATTCCTTTAGACCTCGAAGTAATTTGTAGGACAAGAAAAAATGGTAGTTCCCCTATCATAGACATTTCAAATTCAAATTGCATGGCAGAAGAAAACCATTTTACCAATGAAGCATTATTACTACCGAAGATGATGTCATCTACATAGACCAACACAATGAGCAGATCATTACCCTCTATTTTGATATATAGATTGTTGTCAACTATTCCTCTCTTGAACCCTTTGTCTTGTAGATACGTATCTAGTCTATGATACCAGTCACAAGGATTTTGTTTCAGCCCATATAAGGCTTTCTTCAGCTTGCAGACAAAGTCAGGGTTATCTGATAGTTGGAAACCCTCTAGATGTTCCATATAGACTTCTTCTTTTAGATATCCATTTAGAAAAGCTGACTTGACATCCATTTGATAAACTTTAAACTGTTTATGACAAGCATAGGCAAGAAACATTATAATAGCTTCTAATCTTGCTACAGGCGCAAATGTTTCATCAAAGTCCAATCCTTCTATTTGAGCATATCCTTTGCAGACCAATCTAGCCTTATTTCTTACAATATTTCCTTTCTCATTCATCTTATTTTTGTATACCCATTTGGATCCTATTACATTTTTATTTGTTGGCCTAGGAATGAGTTCCCAGGTGTCATTCTTTTCAATCTTGTCCAGTTCTTCATTCATTGATTTTAACCAATTTACATCTTCACTAGCTTCATTGAACTTCTTGGGTTCCACCATGGATATGAAGGCCATATGTGATTGCTTGGTGTATTTGATTATCCTTCTCCTGGTTTGTACACCTTTGTCTTTCTCACCAATTATCTGACTTTCAGGATGCTTCTTTTGAGTAATTATGGAGGAAGGATTTGATGTTGATTGTTGTCCTGACTCTTCTCATCTGGGTGTCTCTTATCCATCTAATTCTTGAACCTGTTCATCTTTCGTTTCAGCTATGTCCTCTGTAGTAGGCTCAATATTGCTCAGCTCTCTTTCTAGGACTCCTTCATAAACCTTTAAATCAATGCAATCAACTAATTTATGCAATATTTTATTAAAGAATCTATATGCTTTACTATTGGTAGCATATTCTAAGAAGATGCCTTAAACAACCCTTTCATCATACTTACCAAGATTTTCATTATTATTTTTTATGTAGCACTTACTCCCAAAGACTTTGAAGTGATTGATTGAAGCAGGTCTTCCATACCATAGTTCCTAAGGTGTCTTGTCACTATGTGGTCTAAGGTGGGCCTTGTTAAGAATATGCATTGTTGTGTGTATTGCTTCTACCCAGTAAGTTTGACCAATGTTCTTCTCATTCATCATTGACCTGGCCATTTGCTGAACTGTTCTGTTTTGCCTCTCAACTACTCCATTTTGTTGTGGAGTTCCTGGGATTGTGTATTCTCTCTTGATCCCATGTTTATCACATAATTCCTTGAACTCAATTGACATAAATTCTCCTCCTCTGTCTGATCTTACTGCCTTTAACCTCTTGCCTGTTTGATTCTCAGTTAAAGCCTTAAATATTTTAAATTTCTCAAATGCTTCAACTTTTTCTTTGAGAAAAGCAACCCAAGTAACTATGGAGTAATCATCAATGATCAACATAAAGTAGTTTTCCGTCCATGTGCATTTCTGTCTTGATGGTCCACATCAATCCATATGAACTAATTGGAGTGGTTTCTCTGTTGAAGTAGAGCTCTTGGATTTAAATTGTGTCTTGGTTAGCTTTCCTACTTGGCAGGGTTTACATATAGAGTCTTGTGGCTTTGATATTCTTGGAAGATCTTTTACTGCCTCAAGATTTTTGAGCTTGATTAAGTGGTCAAAGTTTAGATGTCCAAGTCTCCTATGCCATAACCAACTTTAATCATGTTTTCTTAGATGACACTCTTCTTTATCTTCCTTCAGCACATATACATTATTTTCTGTCCTTATGCCTTTAGCCACAGTTGGGAACTTTAATTGTCTAAATAAATAGCTAATTAAGGTGTTCAAATATAAATTATCAAACCCAAGGAAGTTTTGTTATTGCAAGATAATTGTGCACAGTCTATGCTATATTGATGAAAGCAGCATTAATCAAGTTGCAGTATTGAAAGAAAACAAAGTTTTGGAAAACTAAACACTAGCACAAGTTGCTGACACAGCTGGAGTTCTAATCTACTGTTGCAGGATTGAAATCTCTCTTTCTTAATTGAAATCTAGATTGATGAGTGTATAAGAACCCTGGATTATCTATCTTATTCAGATTTTATATTTTATCCTTGCAGAAAGGAATTCTATGCTAATTGCAGAAAGGAAATTTTAGTTTTAGGGAGTAAATTCACACGTCTAATTACTTATTGTTGAAAGAAAAGTTTTATCTAGTACAGAAAGACAATTCTCCAGCAGTATACAACACTTGACTTATGATTTTCATGAGACACACTGATGCGCATTTGACAGGAAGGAACTGAACTGTAACAACAATTATGATCTAAGAATGCTAACATGTTATTCACATAAATTAGAGTAGCTAATCTAAAACAACAAAACAGAGGGGAGTCTGTGAGGAAGGTGGGCCCTTTCCTTCTCACTGAATCCACTCAAAGAGATCATAGTAGGTTGGAGAAACTCAAGTCGCCTTCTTTATTAAAATTGCCAAAATTGTTCAATTACAAGTTGCTTCACTTTACTTCACAATTCCACAGCTAATCTCGATTGTTAATGATTACAAAAGCTCTGCTATTTAAAGACAGAGTCATTTAGTTCAAAATGGACTCAGAACAGCCTTGAGAATCCCAGATTCTCAAGCTGTTCATAAGATACAGGAGATCTGTCATATTCATCAAATCTGGACAAAGAATCAGCGTGAGCCAAAATGTGTAACAACATAGGATCATTCTTCAAGATTCAACTTTCAGGATCGGTGGCCATTTGTTGCAGTGAGTGTAACAACTTTTAGGATTGGTGCGCATATGTTGCAGTCGGTGTAACAGCTTCCAAAATAAGTGGGCGTCTGTTGCAGCAAGTGTGATAGCTTCCAGGAAAGGTGCGCAGTTGTTGTAGTCGTGTAACAACATGCAAGACTAGCACACAACTGTAACAATTGGTGTAACAACAACGATCTTTCTTTAAGTCTTGGTTGTTCTACACATTTTGATCATTAGTTGCACACTTATGGGTAAAATATGAGAAATACTACTAATAGAACGTGTTAAATAAATAAGAATATCAAAGCAAGATTAATGACTCATACCTTAGGAAAAAGGGTCTTGGTAGTATTAAAATGGACATTTAGCATAGGAATGATAAGTTTGAAAGGGTAAAAGGTATAGTGAAAAAGGGACATTTATGTGTCCTAACATCCCCCCTAACTGAAGACATTGCATGTCCTCATTGAAAAACACTTTCAAACTTGTTATTGAATCTGAAGTAGGGAGATGAGTCCTCCCATGTAAACTGCTAAGACAATTTGTTAAGTACCTGTATGCAAAACTGTGTGTACCCCCAATATCTGTTAGCTCAAAAATTTGTCCTGCTTGCCTTGTCTTTAAGAATAGAGTGCAACATAGGTTCTTGTGTTTGAGTTGCTGGTGAACCAACAACTACTCTATTACGTAGGGATCTCTTCTTTCTTATTGGTTCTTATGGAGCAGTAAGGTCAAATTATGTTTTAACTAAGAGGTTGACTGGTTCTTCAGGCTGGCCAGTGACTGGTACTTTTACTATTTTATAGCCTACCTCAAAATAGATATTACCACATTCAAAGCACATGAGCTCTCTATGTTGGTCCATAAAAACTTTTCTAAGTGATATTATGTCTAAGGCTATCCCCTCTGGATTGTTCTGACGAGCCACCTGTAATTCATCCCTTAAGGAAGCCAACTCTGTTTTGAGGCTGTCATTTTCTTTTAATAGTTCAGTAATCCTGGAATTTGCTGTGTCCTGGACCTTCTTCTCAATTTGATCAAAAAGTTGAGTAAGTGGCACATCCTCGCAAGTTTGGGTAACTGGTTCTTGTGTGGCAGATACACACAGGACTTGTTCCAGTGCAACAGTTGATTCTGGCCTGACTAATTCTTGTGGAATAGTCTTTGCCTGGATAGTTGGTTCTTGTGTAACAACTAAGTTAGGGATGGCATTATCTTGCTGAACAGTCTCTTCCTAGGCAACTGGTTCTTGTGTAATAGCCATGTCATCTGAGGGGATTGGTTCTTGTGTAGCAGTCTCTGTAGTAATGGAGGGTAATGGACTAAGAATAGGTATTGCATGTTCCATCTTCTTCCATCCCACTGCTGCTGTAGTAGACCTTGCTGACCGAGTTCTTGTTCAACAACATAGGTATTCCAACAGAGGACGAACACATTTAGTAACCACTCACATAACCAGATCAAAGATCAACACATCGAAGTTTTCACGTGGTAAAACCCCTACGGGGAAACATCCACGGCCCCAACCAACGTGGCCACTTGGAGTAGTTTATTAATGAAAATAAAAAGATTACAGAGAGATTTTACAAGAGAGTTTCTCACAATCGATCATCGACAAATGACCCTCCATGCTCTTTAAATAGAGATCATGGACCAATCGGGTGT
>ML820262.1:70923-110777 GCA_009831015.1 Picea engelmannii
ACTTGGGATAGGATTGAAGGATTTACAATAGTGACACAATAGGATAAGGAAGGAGGCATTAGAGCCTATCCCCCCTTAATGACAACTTCTTGAACTCCTAACATAGATTGAAGTTTGGAAAACTTCGCTTCTGTAAGAGACTTTGTGAAAATGTCTGCAACTTGATCTTCTATAGGGAAAAAGAGAACTTCAATAACTTGATCATGAATGAGCTTTCTGATGAAGTGCATGTGTAGCTCGATGTGTTTGTTGCGCTGTTGTTGAACTGGGTATTTGGCGAGCTTGATGGCACTCTGATTGTCACACCAAAGGCTGGTCGGATGCGGGTGCTGGAATCCAAACTCTATAAAGAATTTGTCGAAGCCATAGAGCTTCCTAACTTTCATTTACCGTTGCTCGGTACTTTGCTTCTACTGAAGAAAGTGCAATAGCATGTTGTTTCTTACAGGCCCAAGTGACAGGTCCTAAACCAAGGCTGAAAACATAACCTATAGTAGTATTCCGATCATCGGGGTCGCCAACCCAGTCTGAATCAGTGAAACCAACCAATAAGGGAGTCCCCCCTGAACTGTAATGTATCCTGAACTGAACTGTACCATGAACATAGCGAAGTATCATTTTAGCTTCTTTCCAATGGATTTCATGGGGTGTTTGCATATATCGGGCAACAAGACCAACAACAAAGGAAAGATCAGGACGGGTATGAGTCAAGTATAAGAGGCTACCATCTAATTGATGATACAGGATGACATCAACTTCAGGAGAAGTACAGGTGGCAGAAAGATTGACTCCAGACTGGAAGGGAGAAGGGGTTGGTTTACAATCGTCCATGTGAAAGCGACGAAGAAGGTCACAAGCATACTTAGACTGGGAAAGAAAAATTCCTTCATTGGTTTGCAAAACTTGGAGGCCAAGGAAATAGTGCAAAAAACCTAAGTCTGTCATTTCAAATTTCTTCTTAAGACTGGTTTTCACATGGTTTAAAAGTTTTGAGTCACTACCAGTAAGGATAAGGTCATCAACATAAAGGACAAGGATTATGAGATGGCTTCCTACTTTCTTGGTATAGACATTAGGATCACAATGGCATCTAAAGAATCCAGTGGCAATAAGAAAGCTATCCATTTTGGCATACCAAGCTCAGGGAGCTTGCTTGAGACCATAAAGAGATTTCTTGAGGTGACAAACAAGGCTAGAGTCATTCTGGTCATAGCCAGGAGGTTGTTCTATGTAGAGTTCTTCCTGCAAATCTCCATGCAAGAAGGCATATTTAACATCCATTTGATGGACCTCCCATTTATGTGAGGCAACAAGGACAAGAACAAGTCAGATGGAATTCATTTTTGCTACAGGGGCAAAGGTATCATTATAGTCAATTCCTTCAACTTGGGAAAATCCTTTGGCAACTAATCGAGCCTTGTGTCTTTCCACACTTCCATCTGATGCATACTTAGTTATGTAGACCCATTTGCATATAACAAGTTTTCTTCCTTTTGGAAGAGGTACAAGATCCCAAGTATCGTTTTCCATTAAAGAACGATACTCTTCATTCATTGTTGCATCCTAATCAGGATGACTTGAAGTTTCTGCAAATGTCTCTGGATCATGAGTTTTTGAAACTTGATCCAAAAGAGAAGAGGCTCGTTGGATCTGTGAACGTGTCCGACGCTGATCTGAAGGATCATCGACAAGATCACTAGTTGCTTCTCGTGTTGAACGGACCCATCGAGGAAGCAGTGGAGCTGGTGTTGGTTCAGGTTCAAAGGACTCATCTGGAGGAGGGTGAGCAGGTGAAGGGGAATTTTCATCCTCACTGTCATCATCTGAAGAAGAAACCAGATCATAAGAAGGCACAAATGTCGAAGATGGATTGCAGGCCAAAGAAGGAACAATCGTCGAATTAGGGTCGGAGGCCAAGAGATTTTCATCAAATTTAACATCTCTTGTAATAATAATTTCATTACAATGTGATTGAAGAAGTCTGTAACCTTTGACATCTTCAGAATAACCAACAAATATACACTTCTCACTTTTAGGCTACAATTCTTTCCTTTTCTCATCAGGAATGTGAGCCCATGCTATACTGCCAAATACATGGAAGTGACTTACATTTGGTTTAATTTTAGTCCAAGCTTCTTCTGGTGTTATATTTTTAAGAGCCTTTGTGGGAGTGCGATTGACTATGTAATTTGCACAGTTGATTTCTTCCACCCAATACTTTAGACTTAATCCATTAGATTGGATCATACAATTAGCCATTTCTTTTAATGTGCGGTTCTTTCTCTCAGCAACACCATTTTGTTGTGGTGTACATTGAACAATGTGTTGCATTTGGATGCCATGTGTAGTGTAGTAACTTGTAAAATTATTGTTCACATATTCGCCTCCATTATCTGTTCTTAACTTTTGAATTTGATGTCCATATTGATTTTCTACAAGGGCCCTGTAGACCAAAAACTTGTCAAAAACTTCGCTCTTAAGTTTTAAGAAGTAAACCCAAGTACGTCTGGAAAAATCATCATTGAAAGTTAAGAAATACTAGCATCTAGAAAAGGAATGAGAAGAAAGTGGACCACACAAATCATTGTGAACAAGCTGTAAAGGGCCCGAGGCGTGCCAAGAGGCACATTTGTCAAAACTGTCTCGATGATGTTTGCCGAGAACACAACCGGCACAAACACCATCTTTGCATGAAACAAGAGGAAGACCAGTCACCATCTGTTGATTTCATAGTTACTGCAATGAGCGATAGTTTAGATGACCAAACTACTCATGCCAAAGTTTGTTGAAGTCATTGCTATGAGAAACAAAAACTGATGAAAACGTTGATGACCCAAAGTTGTCAAATTTGTACAACCTGGTAATATCATCAACAATTCTAGTTGCAAGAACATGCTTAGGATCATTTAGATCCTTGATTACAACTTGGTGAGGTGAAAACTCTATGGTTTTACTTTCACCTGAATGAGTGATTTGATATACTGATAGAAGGTTACAAGAAAGATGTGGAACACATAATACATCATTGAAATGACCATTTTCTACCTGAACCATTCCAGATCCTACAACACTAAGAGATCTATCATCACCAACAAATATTTTCTTGGTGTTACATTAATTTAGAGCAGAAAATATGGCTTTATCCTTAGCCATATGATAAGATGCTCCTGAATCAATAAGCCACTCATCAGAAGAAGAAGTAGTAGTAGAAGGTGTTTTGAAGGAGAAACCAGAAGCAGAAAGTGCATGTCCATAAGAAGAATCAATATTGATGTTGTTCTTCTTCATCACTGCTTCTAAGGCTGCCATCTTCTTGAAACATTTGGACTCATCATGACCATCTTTATTACAAAAGTTGCAATGTATGTTAGTATTCTTAATTTTATATTTTTCTTCTTTGTCACCATTAGGAGCTGAAGCTGTCTGAGCGGGTTTTGGACCCTTATGT
This sequence comes from Picea engelmannii, assembly GCA_009831015.1. Taxonomy (NCBI): domain Eukaryota; kingdom Viridiplantae; phylum Streptophyta; class Pinopsida; order Pinales; family Pinaceae; genus Picea; species Picea engelmannii. The sequence goes on from ML820262.1 coordinate 74,372, forward strand.
TGTTTGTTGTTGTAGCGAGGATGTTGCTTCTTGGGATACTTGGGTTTATCTTTCTGTTGGGCAACTAAGGCTTTGTTGGAGGTACCTGCAGTGTTGATCACTCAAAGTTGTACAAGATTATCTTCCTCTCTAATCAAAGAAGCACAAAAGGACTCAAGAGTGAGTTTTTCATAATCTTTCCCTAGAGCCTCTCTCATGGCATAAAAGGTAGATACAAACACAAAATATGCACTACCTAGCTTAGAAAGAATAAGATATATGCAATGCTCTTCCTCCATTTTTATCTTACATTCTTCACATAAAATTCTGAGTGTTTTAAACTTAGATAGATAGTCTCCAAGGCAAGAAAAATCACTTGGACTCAAGGTCAATATTTGATTTTCTAACTGTTGTGCTCGAATAATATTGAGTTTACCAAACACAGATTCAATCGTGTTCCAAGCTTCTTTAGTGTCATCAATTCCTTGAAGGTGGTACCTTAAATCAAGAGAGATGGACATTCCGATTAGTCCACATGCTTCGTCATTCCTATTATCCCATTTGGATTTCTTATCATCATCAGTGGGTGTTGTTTCCTTTCCCAAGGTAATCCGGTACAACCCTTTACTTCTTAATAAATATTCCATATGGGATTTCCATTGGAAGTAGTTCTTGCTGGTAAGCAAGACTTTACTTGTAGAAGCCATATTAAATATGCAGATAATGTGGATTTAAAAATTGAAACTAATGATCTAGATGGAAAGATCTCGAAAAGTTATGCGGTTTAAAAAAAAACCCGCCACTGAAAATAGACTTCCGATGTGAGAGTTGTGCCCTTTTAAAAAAAAGCATAAACGGTAACCAAATAACCACGTGATAGTGTAAGCTACTTTATGAAGTGACCCACTTTTATAAAGAGAAGTGGGGATTACTTTTACAATGAAGTTACCTTATAACAGAAAAGTTGCATGCAAAATAAATAACTCTAAAATAAAATATAAAGCTACTTATAGTGATTCACTTTTATACTTGAAGTGAAATGCACTTTACAATTTTTAGCATGAATTTTTTTTCAAAAAAAGTAACAAAAGAGAGACTTGAACTCAAGACTTCTTACTTAATAAGGCAAGTTTTAACCAAATGGTCTAGCAAAACATATTGTAATGTTCAGAAGGAGGATTGGGGTTGTTGTTGTTGTTGTTGTTGACGACCTTGGAGAGCATTTCACTTCTTGATGACAACAAGGGTTAGATCTCGGTTAGCTTACCCGAAAGATGCACCTTTTCCTATCTGTTTCCGATTTTCCAAGATCACACAGGGCGCGGGTCAAAGAGCATACACAGATCTAAAAGAGTAGAAACCCGGAAATAAAAAATACAAACCCAAATAAAATCAAAATAAAACTTTGCAGAAATTTAAAAAATGCGTATTCAGGCTTTATACCTCCGGATCTGACTGTAATGGCCGTATCTTGGGCAAATGGAAACCTTTTCGAGTGAAACAAAAAGTGTTCCTAAATGAAAAAAGTGCTCCAGACGTAATGGAATAGTCCTCTCAACCCCAAAATGTATGAAAATGCCAGAAATTGGAGATGAGGCAACTCATCTTCACGATCTCGATCTACAATAGGAGCGGGTCTTCAAACAGGCTCTGATACCATGTTCGACAACACAAGTATTCCAACAGAGGATGAACACATTCAGTAACCACTCACATAACCAGATAAAATATCAACACACCAATGTTTTCACATGGTAAAACCCCTACGGGGAAACATCCATGGCCCTAGCCAATGCGACCACTTGGAGCAGTTTATTAATGCAAATAAAAAGATCACAGAGAGATTTTACAAGAGAGTTTCTCACAATCGATCATCGACAAATGACCCTCCATGCTATTTAAATAGATATCATGGACCAATTGGGTGTTAAGCCATAGATCAATGGACGTTAAGATCGAGGAGAGTATGAACCATTAGATCACTCTATGTCAGGAACATATCGTGACCGTCGAATTTCCTAACTACAAATGCATACTAAAGAAACACACTATAAAACACACTTTTACCTAACGACACAATAGACCAAGTAGATCTTACTAACTCCTAAGTGTCTAAATATCCTAATAGTTCTACTCCTAGGTAAAGTAGAGATAAAAACATTGTCTTTCTTTTTCGTGGGATTTGGAGAGGAAGGGTGTTCTTCAACAATCCGACAAGAAGAAGGAGCGCGTTCTTAAACAACTATACATGGAGGAAATTTTGGAATGCTAGGGTTTGGTAGAATCTGTACTTCATCAATCATCGAGGGATGCGCAGAATCATCAAGTGAAGCCAATGATTCTACTGTAACTCGTGTACATTCCTCCTGTAATGAAAAAATGGTAGCCTGAAATTCCTTGCACAAGGTGAAACCTGGAATACGTACCTCCATAAATTCTGGTAGGGTCTGAGTATGAGCAAAATCTGGACACTCTGTGGTAGCATCTGGTATAACCCTGTTGATGCCCCTTTTAGATTTTCTTGTAGGCTTAGGTTTTCTTTTCTGAGGCGATTCAGTAGCAGTGATAAAAGGGGTCTGAACTGATGTTGCAGCACTAGGAGGGTTGCCTCTGTCGATTCTCTTCTGAGATTCCCGTCTAGATTGACGTTTTGCTAGCTAAATTGATTCATTGGAAGATACGGTAGATATTGGTAATGCTGTTACAACAACAGGTGGATTTTGAGTTGTTGCTGGTGCCACAGGAGAAGGAATCGAGGTACTTGCAGTTGCAGTGGATGTTGGAGATGTTGTTACAGTGGATCTCTCTGACCTAGTTCTTGTCCTGAGTAGTGTAGAGATAGAAGGAAGGAATTTTCTCTTCTTAGCTTTAAGGGTTCAAGGGAGTTCCTGAACAATGGCTATTGCAGTAGAGGGTCGAGGCTCATGATTTGGTCCATGGATTTTGCTATCGACTGCTAGCTCAACCACCACTGAGGGCAGAGGGTTTAACTGTTCTGGTTCAAGACTATCAAGGCATTTCTGAGCGGTGTGAGAGGTGCTTCAGATTTTGTGTTTGGTGTTCGGATTTGATTTGCGGGCAGTTACAATTGGGGTGTTAACTGTTGGTGCAGTCGAGGGTACATGATTTGATTGTTCTGAGTCGACTGTAACATCAAGCACATGAATTGGCTCAGGTAATGGGTCATTAGGAATTCCCATTCTGTTATGAATCAACAATCCTATTAGTCTATGATTTGAAAGACAATTCATGGGGTGCTTGGATTTCTTAACAAATTGAGCCATATTATGCAAGGATTGAAGTAGGTAGTAAGGGATGTTTATTAGCTTCTGATGTTGCAAATGTGACAGTAGAACAAAATCAGAAAAATAAACAACTTGATATCTCCCTTCACATGTAATGTACCTTTTTACGAATTTTGATACCTTCCCCCATGGCTCTGGTAAGGAAATGACATCTGCACCTCAGCCCTTGGTCTTTACTCACTCATTACCCATGAGAAAACCCTTCCGTGCATCAGGAAGATGCGCTTTCCTGTTAAACCATTTGACTCATGTGGTCGACAATCCTGTCACCGCTGCTATGCTCTCTTCTGTCACTAGAATCCGCACTCCGTACACCATTGAATAACCATCTGTGAGATTCTGAATGAACTATAAGACTTCTGCTTCATTAAACCCCTGCAACTTCTTAAAATAGGGAATCCAACCAACCCGCAAAAATATTTGATAAACATCCGGGTGTATTAGCAATGTATTGAGATTTTCTGGCTCATATCTTACAGGCGTTCCTCCCATGACATTGGGTTTGTATTAGACAGTAAATTAGAAGGAGAAATCAACACCTAAAACAGAGACAGAGCAAGTTAATCGTGGATTTTCATGAAGAACGCAGTGTCGCAGCAGAAATAAGTGGGGTTAGAAGGTGGCAGAGGTGAAATATAAAAAGGAATTTTGTGGTTAGGTTGATGTGAATTTTTGTTCCCCCCCAACTAATCTTATTGGATCGTGGTTTAATGGATTAGGACAATCATTCAAGTAGTCATGAAAGCATGCTTTCATATCCATATCAATTAGACACATAAGATTAGCAGCGTACCTCATAACTTACCACCCGAACATAGCTATTGGAGTAATTGCACTATCCAATCGCCATTTGATCCGCGTGAAGTGGCTGTAATAATGAGAGATGACTCCCAAACGTGAGAAATGACGATATGACAAGTGGAGCATAAGTGGAGTCCTTTCTATGGTCGAACCGTTGAAAAGCTGGGGATGTGGAGTTTAAGTAATGATGAAGCGACTCTTGTGGCACAAAAAGAGCATAAAGTGATTTTTCAAAAATGGTGGAAATCTTGACAAAACAACTGTGTTGTTGTATGTAGAAATGATAGAAATGTTAAGAAGGTGGTGAAGCAGTGTAGAAACTAGCCAAAAGGAAAAATAGTCGTAGGTGTATCAACAGATATTTTGGCTGAATTGTGGCACTAGGTGTAGCAGTATGTAAATTGACCAATTTGTCCTAAAAGGGTGTAACAACATGCAGGGAAAAAGAGTCGGGAACAGGTGTAAAGCATGCAAATCGACCAAAAGGGTGTAACAACATGGAAATCGACCAAAGGGTGTAACAACATGGAAATCGACCAAAAGGGGTGTAACAACATGTAAATCGACCAAAGGGTGTAACAACATGTAAATCGGCCAAAGGGTGTAACAACATGGAAATCGACCAAAAGGGTGTAACAACATGGAAATCGACCAAAAGGGGTGTAACAACATGTAAATCGACCAAAGGGTGTAACATGTAAATTGGCCAAAGGGTATAACAACATGTAAATCGGCCTGAACACATAAATACTTAGTTTTTAGGAAGTTTTTCAACTTCCAAAAACTAATCCTTTGGCGTCTTCCACTATAATCTACCTTGTCGTTCTTTAGTTTATCTGCACAGAAGCAACTGTCTGATATCTTTCTAGGCTAAAGTTATTAGAAAAAAGAAAAATAGAGAAATGAAAACGCGTGAAGAAAAATCAGAAAATTTCAAATTTACACAACTTATTTATATACAAAATTTTATTTGAAAACAAAATGTCCTAAAGTTTAGAAGGGGAAGGAGTAGGCTTTGTTCCCTTTAAAATTTGTAATCTGTATCAGTGGTACATCTCTATTTAAATTCTTCCTTGGAAACTGGACGCTGATACAGGCGTAAGTGATGACCATTTGCATATAAATTTATATTGGATCCGTCAATAGTAATTAACCTGACTATCCCATTGGGAAAAACAATGTCTACCTCATAAGGTCCAAGCCATCATGTACGCAACTTACCCTGAAATTATTTAAAGCGTGAATCATACAACAGAGCCCAATCCCCTTTTTGGAATAATTTCTTCTTGATGACTCGGTCATGCCATTTTGTTCTCTGGTGTTGAATCATTGTGGTTTGATGAATAACGTCCAAACGCTTTTCATCAAGCTCATTAGTTGCTGCAGTCTGGACTTTTGTGCCATAGTCAAGTTGAGGTTGAATGCTGATGCAGTTCTTAAAGTTTTGATTTCAAATTCAATGGGAAAAACATGGCTTTTTCCATATACAAGCTCATAAGGAGAAAACCCAGTTGTGTTCCTCCAAGTAGTTCGATAAGCCCATAGAGCTTCATGCAATCTTTCAGACCAGTCCCTACGATGTTCTCTCACTGTCTTAGTAAGGATAGCTTCTATGACTTTGTTGGTACTTTCTACTTGGCCATTACCTTGTGGATGGTAGGGAGAAGTTGTTCTATGTAAAACATGATATTGACTGAGTAGGGCTTCAAACTTATGTGATGTGAAAGGGGGTCCTCCATCAGTTATTAATTCTCTAGGAATTCCAAACCTAACAAAGATATCTTCAAACAAGAATGCTAAGACAACTTCTTCTGAGGCCCTAATGAGTGCTTTTGCCTCCACCAACTTGGTCATGTAATCTGTACAGACCAATATATAAACTTTCTAATTAAAAGGTGGGTTAATGGGCCCTAAAAATTCCATGGCATTTCTCTCAAAAGGCTCTAACACTACTTGAGGCTAGAGAGGCATCTCATCCCTATGATTTGGCTGACCCATTTGTTGGCAATTGTCACAAGCCTAGACATACTTCTTGGCATCTTGAAATATGGTGGGCCAAAAATAACCCATCCTTAAAATTTTATGTCCAATCCTTTTATCAAAAAAATGACCCCCACAAGGGCCATCATGGCAAGCTTTGAGTAACTCATAAACTTCATCATCCCTTACACATCGCCTGAATTCTTGATCCAGGCTTGTGTAGAAAAGGTATCCCTCTATCCAACTATACCGAGCACTCTTCTGAATGATTTTCCTTCTTTCTCTTGGGGATAGATGTGGAGGTACCTTCCCTACAACCAAGTAATTAGCAATGTCGGCATACTAAGGTGAGTGAGCAGATACGACAAACAAATGTTCATCTGGAAAGGAATCATCCAATGGTGAATTATCATCATTTATATGCAGTCTTGAGAGAAAATCATCAACCACATTTTCTTTCCCTGGTCTATCTACTATAGTAATGTCAAATTCTCTAAGTAATAACAACCATCTTGTTACTCTGGCATTAGTAATAGGTTTATTCATCAGATATTTAATTGTTGTATGATCAATATGAAGAAAGGTAGGATAACCAGTGACATAATACCTGAATTTATTGATTGCATAAACTACTGCCAAGAATTCTCTTTCAGTAACTGTATAATTTAACTCAACAAGAGCCATGTTCTTACTGATATAGTAGATAGCACAGGGTTCTTTTTCCTCCTATTGCTCTAATACTGCACCAATTTCAATGTCTAAGGCATCTGAAGAAATGTGAAAAGGAAAAGCCCAATTGGGACCTTGTTGGCATAGGGGTAGACCCGGGGTTCAACGCTAAAGAATGCACCAAAAAAACCCTAACTACCGGCCCTTCCGACAACACCTGCGAAGTAGATGAAGTCTCACCCAAGGTAGAGGCAGGGGTGGTTTCAGGACTCAAGTGTCTAAAACCTTAGCTCAGACACTGATATGTGATTATATCTATTACAAGGCACTTAGCATAGACCATTCATCTATATTTAACCCTTATGGTACTTCGTAGATGGCACAAAGCATCATAGTGAATACTTATACTAAAGATGATTCATTACTTAACCACAAAACATAGATTAGATTCAACAGATCACGCACTAAACATCTTATATATCAGATCTAACATTCATTCTTATATCATAAGCACAGAGCATAACTAAATCTACTTAATCACAACAAACACTTAGCCAAAAGGAAACAACACTTAGGTCAAAGCACATAGCACATTACACAGAGTTACCGTGGTTCACCCCCACCTTGGGGCTACATCCACAAAGTCTTCTTCTTTATATTATCTCAGTCAATCAGTTACAACACATAGCTTCAATGACCCTTACTTCGCACAGGACAAAATATCTGCGCAACTCGCTAGATCCTTCTTCCTTGCACTAAGCACAAAACCACAACAACTTGCACTTAGCCTTCCGTTCTCCTTACAATCATGCACAGAGCACTTGTGATACACATCCGATCACACAGATCCAGCTACTAGCACTGAGCCTTTAGCTATATATTTGCACTAAGTTGTCTCTCCTACTTACATTGCCTAAGTATCTATTTATAGATTACAAAATGGGCCTAAACGTGGGTAAACCCATGGGCCGACATCCCTTTCCCTTTAAATCAACCCAAAAGCCCTAAAAGGTACCCAAAAATAGGTCTTGCTTGCTTTGTGTTGCGCTCTGTCTTTGGAAAGTTTTCGTAGTCCCAAAATGGTCGAATATGACCAAGTATACTTCAAAACTTGGTCAAGGGCCAACAGGCCCCTAACACTCACATGTGACTTGTCTCGAGTCACTCAGGTTTGTTCAATTCCACCTTGAATGCCTTGAGCTTGGCTCAAGCTGCTTCGACCTGTTGTAGTGCGAGAGCCTCTTGCTCAGTAAATTCCTGGATCATTGTGTCATTGAGCGGTCCTTCTAAGAGCTATTCTGCAGTGCTGAAAACCTGTTCAAGTTCAGCTTCCTAGTTTTCAAGTTCAACGAGCAGTTGGCATGCCTTTTCTTGGATTGGCTGAAGCTGTTGGGAGACTTCCATCACTTTACTTTGCAATGCATGTACCTATTGCTGGGCTGTGCGTTGTTCTGCGAACCTCTTCATTCTTTTGACCGGGGTCAAAGTCTTTATTTGTGTTTGTAAAGTGTCTGCATGCTGCTTGGCTTCTTGGAGTTGTGCCTCTAATGTCTGCAATTCTGGAGTCTCTGCGAGGATTTTATAAGTCTGGAAACTTCTAGAACTCAGTTGCTTGCATTTCAAGGCAAAGGTTTTTAACCATCCAACTGTGCTTTGAGCAGTGACCTCTCCTAGATCTCTAATTTCCTGAGGGGTCTCGAGCATGATGCAGAGCTCCAAATCCATGATGCGCTGTTGGAGTTGCTGGATTACTTCTTCCAGTTGGGTCACCTGCTGTGGGAGACGGTCTTCCATCTTCACCTCTATGACTTTCACAGAGTGCAGTGCTTTGTGAATCCTTTCCTGGAATTCAAGTTGCTTCACTAGCAACTATGCCTTTTCCTCATCCCACTTCTCTTTCAGGGAAAGATTTTCCCGTTCTGCCTCCTTTTGTTGTTTTAGAAGTGATGTCTGTGCTTGCATTAAAGCCTGGGTATCTTGTGTTGTGTCTTCTTGAGCTCGTCGAAGGTGAGCTTCAACTTGATCAACGATCTAGTGTTACTGTGTGGGCTCATCACCCATTACTGATGTTTCACTTATCAAGGGAACTGTAGAGACTGCTTGGTTGGACTAGAGTGCCTGCTGCACTTTTTTGAGTTCGCCTTTGATTCGGTTGAAGAGATCCTCCTGCTTTTCTTCTTGCTCTCTATGAGCTCGAGTGAAACGTTGTTCAATGCGACAATTAAAAAGTCAAAGTCATTCGGGGTAAGGGTAGTTTTAAGCGTGGTCCGGGTAGCCTTATCTTTCTTTCGGGAGGAGGGTTTTGGTGGTGTCATATTTATTTTCATGGAGGGATCCTCCTCCTCTCTTGGTGGAGTCAATTCACCTTTGTTTTTCTCCACTTCTGTACTGCCTAGCTCGTCACCATCACCTCCTTGTGCAGGTGAGATCGAAGCAGTCTTCGTAGATATGCTAGGGACATCTTCAACTTCATCATCCTTCTTAGTCCTGCTTGGCCCAGGTTTATCCAGCATAACTTCAGGGCTTTCCTCGTCGGGCATATCTGTGGGGTCTGCTGCAACAAGTAGGTTTGCTGACCAATCCTTGGTGATCTCCTCCAAGTTGTCCTCTGTCATCTTGTAGTAGGATTGGAGCTGCTGTTTATGTTCATCACTGTGCACTTTAATGTAGATGAAGTGGCGATCTACGCTAAACTTCATCAAAGGTCTAAACCTATGAAGTGCATTCGGGGTGATTTGCGGTGTAGACTGAATTGCAATTTTCAGTTGGTTGAAGTAGGAGTGGAAGACAATATTAGACTACCACTGCTTGTTCATGTCGCTGGAGTACCATAGCATACATAACTTTGCGGCTAGTGGTTCGAAAGGTTCGATCTCCGGGAAAGTGGCTCCCTCTGGGAGCTCCCAAGTGATGAAAGTGATAAGTATGAGTAGCCAACTAAAGTGGAACTCTTACCCTTGGTCTTGCGCTCCTCTGCAATCCAGATCTAACTGGTTGACAAGATACTGTGCCCAATTCCTCTGTAGTCCCTCGACGCACTTCCCTGCGAGGTCAAATATGAAGCCAATCACCTGTGTTGGTCTGTGCTTATGAACTATTTTTCCCGTGATCAACTGACATGCAAGGTGAACTGTGCTACTCTGGATGGAGGCTACCTTGTAGCCTCGTGTACCCTTCTCTACATCACCATAAGTTTCCTTTATCCACTGTGCTAGTGCTTGGTTGGAGGTCTTTCTTGGGTAAAAGTCCTATGGGTCAGGGCCTTGCATGTTGAGTCCTATGATCCGATTGATCAGATTCAGATCCATAGTAATGCGGCGGTCCAACCATAAATATCTGTCATGGTAGCAAGACAACAACAACTCAACGCATGCGTTGACTTCATGGTGTCTACCAAAGTGAGGGATCTTCATTATGTTGAGAAGTGTGGACTGCACAAGGTTTTAGGTCTAGGACTGCGGGACAATTTTCGGATTATGGCCTTTGGTCTTAGTTAAATATTTATGCAGAACCAACATGCTGTAGGTTTTGTGATCTCCAAGGTTAAAATCACTGAATTTTAGTGCTGCGAGCTTATCCTGGTCAACACGTTCTGCATGCACTCCTTTCGGAAGATACGTGGTGATCAAGTTGTAGTCAAAGTCTCTGGGTACAATGCCGTGGTTAATCTTGCTACTCAAAGGTAAGATGTAAACTTGAAAAACACGTGGGATTAGCTTGGCATTTGCAATATCATCTATGTGCTTTGTTCTTGTCTCGGTCGTGGTTCTGGAAGGTCCTGCACCGCGAGAAGTGGAGGGAGAAACTTGGACTCCTCCTGACGAAGATGCTTTCACACCTGCAGACATCCTTCTCTCTGACATGACTCTCTCAGCCATTAGGTCAGTCAAAATTTCTTCAACTACTTTCTCAACAGCGTTGAGCTCGTCTGACATACAAGCTTGGGTCCACTGGCTCAGGTGTGAAAATGACATCTGAGATTGCGATGAATAGTAAGGCAACAAGGAAATAATCGTAAGGTGAAGTAATCTCAAGGTTTGAGCTCAAATTATCACTTAGCAAAAAGTATTCTAGGAGCGTGGTGCGACGGACTAAGTAGGGAATCTTAGCAACGGTCTGCTTCCAACGGATATGGGGCCTGCATTAACTCTGTTCTATCCATTCTGGTGATGTTCAACGGTCTAGTGGGAACTCATAATTTCATTTCGACCCATTCGGGGCAGAAGTCGAATGGGTATATCGGTCCAACGACTATATTACTATGCCATGGCGAAGTGCCAGATGTTGTTGTTCTGATATCTTGGCGAAGCTCAATTCTTGTGATGTTTCCTTCTGCGAAGTTCCTTTTGGAGTCGTCTATAGCTTTTCGATTTTGGCCCTCTTCTTACTTAGCTTCCTAGCCTTTTTCCCAGTGAGCTTAGTCTCAGTCACCCTCTTTCCATTCTTAATCTTATCTTCTCTTGACATAGTCACTTCGTGCTGCCTAGGATCTTTCCTCAGATCCAAGGGTAATACTCCTTCATCATATAGGTTAGATATTTTAGTCTTTTGTGGTTCCTCTAACGCTCCTATAGCTTCGACATCTAGGTTCCTAGTGTTTAATAGCGTAGATCTGTTCTCTTGTTCCTCTATCAAGTAGGCAATCCTTCTAGTCATAAATTCCATGAGTTCTTGCTTCTTCTGTTCTAGGGCTTACTTTTCTTCTTTCCTCCGGATCTGGTCTTTTTCAATCCAGATCTTTCCTAGCAAAGATGGAAATGGGGAACGGTCCTCAATGAATCTAATGACTTCGAACTCTTCCTCTGTCAAAGTTCCATGGGTATTCATAGCTATCTGGGTAATTCTGCCACATAGGGTTACCATTTTGCCTTTAAATAATCCAATGGTTCCTAGTGAAGGGACCAGAGCAGGCCTTCCTAGGGTTTCCCAAGTTCTTTCTGTCATAATATTCATCGATGTTCTCTCATCCAGGGCATAGTCAATGTCGAAGTCTCTTATTCTTACTTCAATTTTCTCCCGTTCTTTGAAGATTTCTAACAAACTGACATCCTTATAATCATCTAGGGTTTCTTTTATTTGCAGTAACATGATCTCTGATTCTTTCTGGGGTTCTTCCATAATTTTAGTCTCTTGATATCCTTCAGAGTTTGCTTGTTCCATATTCAGTTTTTCAAGTCTAGCAATCATTCTAGGGCAATCCAATACTTCATGGTCCATAGATTTACAACAGAGGCAGTTAAGGCAGCAAGATGGCCTAGTCTTCTGCAACTGTAACAAAGAGTTAATCCTCTCTTTCTCTTCAATTATCCCCAACTCTTCTTATATTGCGCACTAGGATCATAATGGCCGGCCAACAAAAATTTCTTTCTAGGATCCTGCATCCACTTGTTAGTTCAAACATTCTTTCTATGCCTAGGTATAACATATCTATCATTATACTTATCATATCTATTCATATCAAACTTTCTTTCATCTATTAATGCCCTATTTTTTAAGCTAGGACATAATCTATCAAACATACCTAGATCCATGTTCGAGAAACAATTTTTTTTTTCACTTATCTACAGAGCACAAAGCTTCCAGATCTAAGAACTTTTGACTATTCTTACCTTTATTAGATCACAGAGATTACAGATCTTACCTCTTTTCTGCAGATCTGACTTCTTTCTTTCATAAATTTCAACTTTTACTTTTATTAGAGCACAGAGCGTTCATATCTCGCTTCTTTTCTTTGGATTCGATCTTCCTTTCTTCAGATTTGACCTTATTCCTGGCACAAAGTTGCATAGGTCGAGTAAAAAGCTGTGCACTAGGGAAACATATCTACGCACAGAGCTTTCTTTTGCACAACGTTTCTTTTTCCTCAGTTCCCAACAATCAACGCTCAAGAGTGCACCAACAAAACCCTAACTACTGACCCTTCTGGCAACACCTGCGAAGCAGATGAAGTCTCACCTGAGGTAGAGGCAGGGGTGGTTTCAGAACTCAAGGGTCTGAAACCTTAGCTGGGACACCGATCTATGATTATATCTATTACAAGGCACTTAACATAGATCATTCATCTATATTTAACCCTTATGGTACTTCACAGATGGAACAGAGCATCACAGTGAATACTTAGACTAAAGATGATTTAGTACTTAGCCACAAAACATAGATTAGATTCAACAGATCAAGCACTAAACATCTTATATATCAGATCTAACATTCATTCTTATATCATAAGCACAGAGAATAACTAAATCTACTTAATCACAACAAGCACTTAGCCAAAAGGAAACAACACTTAGGTCAAAGCACAAAACACATTACACAGAGTTACCGTGGTTCACCCCCCACCCTGGGGCTACGCCCACAAAGTCTTCTTCTTTATATTATCTCAGTCAAGTAGCTACAACACAGAGCTTCAATGAACCTTACTTCGCACAAGACAAAATATCTGCGCAGCTCACTAGATCCTTCTTCCTTGCACTCAGCACAAAACCACAACAACTTGCACTTAGCCTTTCATTCTCCTTACAATCATGCACAAAGAACTTGCGATACACATTTGATCACATAGATCCAGCTACTAGCACTAAGACTTTAGCTATATATTTGCACTAAGCTGTCTCTCCTACTTACATTGCCTAAGTATCTATTTATAGATTACAAAATGGGCCTAAACGTGGGTAAACCCATGGGCCAACATCCCTTTCCCTTTACATCAACCTAAAAACCCTAAAAGGTACCCAAAAATAGGTCTTGCTTGCTTCGCGTTGCGCTCCGTCTTTGGCAAGCTGTCGCAGTCCCAAAATGGTCAAATATGACCAAGTATACTTCAAAACTTGGTCAAGGGCCAACAACCCTCTCAAAATGGGAGCTGTGGATAATTTTTGTTTCAGATCTGTAAAAGACAATTCTCAATTGTGAGTCCAATGAAAGTCAACATATTTTGTTAATAGGAAAAACAAGGGAGAGGCAAGTTTGGATTTTTTTTTAATGAATCTCCTGTAATATCCAGCATGCCCTAAAAAACTTCTTACCTCTTTCTGAGTTGTTGGAGTTGGAATGTCCAAAATTACCTAGATTTTGGTTGGGTCTACCTGAATTCCTGCATAATAAATGAAGTGTCCCAACACCACACCTTCTCTCATCATCATATGGCATTTTTCTGTGCTTAAAGAAAGATGAGACTGTATACATCTTTTGAACACTTTTTCTAGATTAGTCAAAGCTTGATCAAAATCAATACCATAAGGTGTAAAATCGTCCATGAATATCTCCATATAGTCATTCACCATATCAGAAAAAATACCAATTACTACTCTCTGGAAAGTGGATGGCGCATTACACAAGCCAAATGGGAGAACATTGTAGGCAAATGTACCCCACGGGCTGGTAAAGGTGGTCTTATCTTGGTCCCGTGGAGCAATTTTTATCTGGTTATAGCCACTGAATCCATCTAGGAAAGAGAAAAACTTTTTCCCAGCTAGGTTGTCTAGAACTTGATCAATAAATAGCAAAGGGAAATGATCCTTCTGCGTGGCCTTATTCAGGGCTCTATAGTCCACACACACTCTCCACTTACCATTCTTTTTAGGTACAATAACCAACGGTGAAACGCACTCACTGTCTGATATAGGATAGATGAATCCAACATTGAGAAGTTTCTGGAGTTCCTCTTTAAGTATTTCTAAAACAGTAGGAGTAGGTGGGACTTGCGTTCTGAGTTGCAACAATTGTGTAGTTTCTATTGGCATAATATTAATTGCTTCCCCTAAGTCAACTAACACATGGGAAATAGGTGTTTGGTCAATTTTGACAGTGACTATAGGGTTTCCTGGGTCACCATATTTAATGGGTGGGGTTTTGGCTAACATCAGTTCAGACAAGTCCCCCACTACATGCACTGTGAGGGGGTCCCTACGTTTCCTTCCAGGTCTTCTGATACATAGATCTCTCACAGTCTTGGCATAAATAGGGAAATCTCTAATCGCTTGCAATAGTGGAATGTTAACATGCAGGTTTAGCAATTCTCCTAAGAGATTGAAGGATGGTAATTCCACAGTTTTGGTAATTTCCAACCTTTCAGGGAATGGGAGGTCTGTTGATTCTTTAATAGGTTGGTCAATTTCTTCTATATCAGTAGATGGTTTTTCTCCTGATTCCTTGTTTGATTCTGAAGATGGAGCATCTTCAATTATGGGCTCGACTATTCTCCCTGATCTTAATTTTATCTCATCACAAGGCATAGGAGTAATAGACAGAGATGGCACATTATATATATCAATATTTTGAACGACCTTATTATTTGGGTTTGGGTTAGGTTGCACAAGCATATGAGGTCGTAAGGGAGGATTGTTCTATGGGGCTGCAGCTGTTGCTGCTGATATTGGGGTTGGAACTGTTGTTGATAGAGGTTCAGTTGATGGTTTTGATAGCTAAGCTGTTGTTGAGGGCCTCTCCAATATGGGTTCCATTGCCCATGGTGACTCTGTTGTTGGGGCATAGGTAACCATGCATTGGAATCCTAATAAGGAGGGAGATTTGGAGGGGGATAATTCATCTATCCATAAGGTAGCTAATTGTTCCAATAATTAAGTGTTGTAGGAGAGAATTGAGAGTTCATACCTTGGTCTCTTGGCTGCCATTTTCTTCTTTGTGTAATTAGATAGGCAACCTCCACTTCTTCATTAGTCACCTTCATTGATGATTTTACACCTTGTAAAGAGGGACATTTGTCAGTAGGATGATCCAATTCACAAATAAGACATACCTGAACACTGTTCAGTGGGCATTCCCTTTTCGGATGTTTGTCTCTGCACTTTGGACAGAAAATGGACAATGCCTTTTCTGCTTCTGCTTGTTTTTGTTTAATCTGTAGAGTATCAATTTGTGAAGAAAAATATTTAATCATTTCTGTTTTGAAATCTTCTAATAGATTACCTATTTCCGCTCTTGTTGCCCCTCCATTGGCTGATTTTTGTACCCTTGAAAAAGTGGTATCCTTGGTAACTGACTTATTCCTTGTAGTTCGTCGAGAAAATCTCTTGCAAAGATTTACAATGTATTCATAGGATTCCTTAGATATGTCTCCCTTGCCAAGCATATTCAACATGTCTAAACAATCATCTCTAACCCCTTTTAGCAAAATAGTTTTACGAATGTCCTTACTCACATCTGGATGTCCAGACCTTTGTAGATTGTACTGGAGATGCTCTACAAAATCTTCAAGGGTCTCATCCTCTTTCTGAGACATCTTGAACAATTCCTCCCTTCATTCCCTTGTTCAACAATAGTCTTGGTACTTGTTCAGGAAAAGTTGCCTCATCTATACCCATGTTGAGATATTCTCTCCTCCAAGGCTCATGAACCATCTTAACACATTTCCCTTCAATGTGGCTGGAAATAATTTAAGTTTCTGTGCAATATTAGTGTAGTCATAGCTTCTACACAGAATATCAAATTCAAACCTGGATCCTTCGTAGACAATACATGGAAATTTGGTAGGGCTGAAAGAGGTATGTTCTTCATAGTAGCTATCCCCCTTGTAGGAATATTAGTAATGGGAAAAACCAGGGTAGAGATAGTATTTTCATCATTTACCTGATCTTCATTGTTCCGTGGCTCCTCTTCATTATCTCCTTGATTTTCCATGGCTGCTCTTTCATTCCACTCAATATGGTAAGAGTCCCACTCCTCCTTAGTGACTATCTGTCCGTTAATCTGATAAAAAACTTCTTCTGGTCTTTCTCTTGGCTGAGCTATACTTCCTCAATCTTCAATATTCTCCAGGGTTGCTTGCTGATTTGTTGGTGACAAACTTTCAGCTTCAGCCCTTGATGAAAGCAATGTTTCGATTTGGGGTAATTCTGATGACTGAGGAATTTGTCTCCTTGGAGTATTTGAAGAGCGAAAGATAGATCCTGAAGAAGAATCTGCTTTGGCTATAATCTCATCAACAAAGGTTGGTCTTCCCAGTGTAGGGTTTCTTCCTCCACGTTCTCTGGTACCTGTAGGGTTAGTATTTTTGGGAATACGTCCTCTTGTTCCTCGATTCATGTAGACTTATTCATTCCTAAAAAAATAAAACTAATGTACTTACAAAAAGCTATAATTATCTTCCCTGACAATGACGCCATAATGTTGGGCACTTTAATTGTCTAAATAAATAGATAATTAAGGTGTTCAAATATAAATTGTCAAACCCAGAGAAGTTTTGTTATTGCAAGATAATTGTGTACAGTCTATGTGATCCAGAATCAGATCCAGGAGCCTGACAGCGCTAAAAAAGGCTCAAAAATGAAAGTGCCCGAAATCCGATGAAACCAATGCCATTGTGTCCGTCTCGTCTTCCTGATTCCGACCATATATTTACTTTGTCAAACGGGCTTCGTATGCGAAAGATATCGCATTCTGTCTGAAAACCCAAACAGGTAAAAAAAATGGATGACTGTACAGTCCGTACAGTGCCACGTGGCAGGCTGACTGTACAGGCCATACGTCCATACAGATGATGTGGCAGTTCTTGGAGATGACACATGGCAGGTGATGTGGCATACGACCGGTACAGTTGGACCAGTCAGAGGGTGACACGTGTCACCACTGTAAGGGTGACACGTGGCATAGGTTGACGTGGCAGGGATGACTGGGTAGGTACAGTGATAGGTGGCAGGGTACATGGTAGATACATGGATGAGTCAACATTTAACACTTGGCATTCCACTATTGGTTGTTGAGGTGCCACATGGCCCAGTCATGGGCTGCCACGTGGCACCCTGTGGTTGGCTCGTGGTTTATGCAAAATTATATGGTTTCCCGACCTCCACTATGCTATGAACTGGCAGGACCAGGCTAACCACCTGGGCCACTGTTGGTTCTTATTATGTATACGACAAAACTTATATTTAAGTTGGTTTAAACTTTTGGTTGGAGGTGGAAAGGGATGGGGCTTAGCCCCAGCCCACGGTTTAATACCATTACCACATGACCACGACCACAGAATGTTGCGGATAGGGCCTGGCCCTTGGTTCCCGGGCAGTCGCATACAACCGAGGCCTATCCACCAAATTTGGGCACACGGGTAAGTTTGTTAGCCCGCGGTTCTATCCACATGCCCAAAAACCAGGAGCCAACCGAACAGGGGGGTTAGTGCGTCCGGAGGAGCTTGGCCACATGGAGGCACCCATATGACCAGGAGCGCACGCTGAAAGGGGCTGCGTCCTATTATTATACAAATTTTGGGTTTTTTTTCTATAGTTTGGATTTTTATTTGATATTAAGCCTATTAATAATGGATTTTCTCCATTTTTGGGAGATATTGGGCATTTTTGGAGCCCAAATTTTGGGAGGAAGTTGGGGATGGATAACCAAATTCAGATCTATAAAAACCAGGCCTGTTTGAGGCCATGGAGGACATTCCGAGCAGAGTTATGCTGAAGGGAAGCCAAGCCAAAGCCATTTTTATGCAGGGAAGCTATTGAGGAGCAGACGCTTGTGGGCCATTTCTGGGAGCTCCGGACATCCATTTTGCGTGTCATTTTCTTTGATGGGTTCTAGAGATTTGGAAGAACATGATTAGATCAGTCTTGTAGCCAATTGGCACTACTGTGATGTACTTTTGAGCTTTTGAACAGAAATAAAGAAGCCTCCCCCACAGAGACAAAGGCCCGGAGACGTAGGCAACGTTGTGCCAAACTCCGTTATCAATTCTCGTGTTATGGTTTATTGTTTATTATCTCATTTCAGATCTGCAAATGTGTATATGACTGTCATAATTCCTCTCTTTTCCTCATTCTTTCATTAAGCTTCTTAAAAGGGTTAATTAACACATGCAATTTAAAACTCAACCATAGTCATTAAAAGATCCTACGGATCACTATGCTATAGTGATGAAAGCAACATTAATCAAGTTGCAGTATTGAAAGAAAACAGAGTTTTGGAAAACTAACCACTATCACAAGTTGTTGACACAGCTGGAGTTCTAATCTACTGTTGCAGGATTGAAATCTCACTTGCTTAATTGAAATCTAGATTGATGAGTGTATAAAAACCTTGGATTATCTATCTTATTCTGATTTTCTATTTTATCCTTGCAGAAAGGAATTCTATGCTAATTGCAGAAAGGAAATCTACTTTAGTTGCAGGGAGTAAATTCATGCTTCTAATTACTTATTGTTGAAAGCAAAGTTTTATCTAGTACATAAAGACAATCCTCTAGCAGTATACAACACTTGACTTTTGATTCTCATGAGACACATTGATGTGCATTTGACAGGAAGGAACTGAACTATAACATCAATTATGATCTAAGAATGCTAACATGTTATTCACATAAATCAGAGTAGCTAATCTAAAACAACAAAATAGAGGGGATTCTGTGAGGAAGGTGGGCCCTTTCCTTCTCACTGAATCCACTCAAAGAGATCACAGTAGGTTGGAGAAACTCAAGTCGCCTTCTTTATTAAAATCACCAAAATTGTTCAATTACAAGTTGCTTCACTTTACTTCATAGTTCCACAACTAATCTTGGTTGTTAATGATTACAAAATCTCTGCTATTTAAAGACAGAGTCATTTAGTTCAAAATGGACTTAGAACAGCCTTGAGAATCCCAGATTCTCAAGCTGTTCATAAGATACAAGAGATCTGTCATATTCATCAAATCTGGACAAAGAATCAACATGAGCCAAAACGTGTAACAACAGAGGATAATTCTTCAGGATTCGGCTTTCAGGATCGGTGGCCATCTGTTGTAGTGAGTGTAACAACTTTTAGGATTGGTGCGCATATGTTGCAGTCGGTGTGACAACTTTCAGGATAAGTGGGCGTCTGTTACAACAAGTGTGACAACTTCCGGGAAAGGTGCATAGTTATTGTATTCATGGAACAACATGCAAGACTAGCACACAACTGTAACAATTGGTGTAACAACAACAATCTTTCTTTAAGTTTTGGCTGTTCTACACATTTTGATCATTAGTTGCACATTTATGGGTAAAATATGAGAAATACTACTAATCAAACGTGTTAAATAAATAAGAATATCAAAGCAAGATTAATGACTCATACCTTAGGAAAAAGGGTCTTGGTAGTATTAAAATAGGCATTTAGCATAGGAATGATAAGTTTGAAAGGGTAAAAGGTATAGTGAAAAAGGGACATTTCTGGGTCCTAACAACCACCACTTGTCCTGAGTTTACAGACTTTATCTTACAATCCTTGGAAGTGAACACCACTTCACATCCTCTATCACACGTTTGACTTACACTGAGAAAATTATGTTTCAGCCCATCTACAAGCAGAACATCCTGGGCTTTTCCTTTACCATTACTCAAACTCACCATCTCTTTACCTTGGATTTTACCTGGTTCATCATTTCCAAAGGTTACATTTCCTGTTTTGATTTTACTTATAGACATAAACTTATCCTTGTCTCCAGTCATGTGCTTGGAACATCCACTATCTATATACCAGGGGTCTTTTTGTTTTCGAGCTGAAAGTAGTAGACCACATTTTTCATTGTCTTTCTTTTTCCATGTGCTAGCATTTATAGCTAAAGGATTTATCCTTGGATCTGCCTTGTACTTCTTCAAATGACAGTTTGCAGCTTTTTGGCTGAAGTTATGATAGTTATAACATTCGAGCTCATTGTTCATTAGATCAAAGTGATTGGTGCTATGTTGTCTATTCATTGGCTGCTTTGTTCTATGTTGTAAATATTGTCTATTTCTTGACCTCCTCAGTTGCATGTATCTAAACTTAATTTGACAGTCTACAATCTTATGAACAAAATTAGAACAGTTAAAACAATAGCCATGAAAGAAATTTTGGTACCTGAAGGATGGCCTTCTTCTTGGCATTTGTTTCTATCTTCTGATCTCTTTGTTTTTTATCAGGGATCATCTTGTCTTTATTATCTTTAGGTGACAAAGTACTATCATGGTCTGATTGTTTGCTGACTTGGAACTTGATCGTCTTTATTGGCTCTTTTCTTTCTAGCTCTTTGCTGCTTGAACCATTTACATAACCTAAACCAATTTTCAACAACGAAGATCTCTCTTTTCTCATAATGTTATTTAGTTCTGTTGTGGCTTTAATGCTTGGAAGGTTTTGAAGATACAATGTTTTAAACCTCTCCATCTATTTTCTGGTTTTTACTACCTCTTCTTCCAAGGCTTCACATCTTTCCTTCTTTTCTGATAACTGCTATTTCAGAATGTCCTCTATTTTCTTTGCCTCTTCTAATTCCACTTTTAGCAAGGCAAAGTCTTCATTAGGTTCTTTATTGTCTTTCTCAAACTGTATTAGCAATTGTTTTTGCTTTTTCTTCTTAGATATGAGTCTAGCAATTTCTTCTAGAGCATTGATCAGTTCTCCTTCCAAGTCAACCACAACTTCTTTATCATCAACATTACTTCCTGTGCTTTTATTATCATAATCCTCTTGGGCCATAAGCATAAAGTCATTAACCTTATCTTCACATGAGGAGTCACTATCTTTGTCTTCTGAAGAGTCATCATTGTTTACACATAAACTTTTCTTTTTACCAAATCTCTTGGGTTTGAACTTCTTTTCTCCTTCAGAATTCTAATCCTGCTTCATGTGTGGACACTTAGATGCAAAGTGACCTATCTTTCCACAGTTAAAACATTTGAAGGGCAATTTTCCTTGGTACTTGCCTGATCCTTTCTTTAGTCTTCTCACAAATTTTTCTTCAATTTCATGAGGCTCAGAATCATGATTCTTACCATCTTTAAATGATGCTTCTCTAGAAGTGGATTTATCTTTACCTATCCTCATTTCATATGTAGTCAACGTTCCTAGAAGTTGATCAAAAGGTAGTTTTTTTAGATCATTAAGTTCTTCTATAGCAGAGACCTTTGGGTTGAACCTATATGGAAAAGATCTTAAAATCTTATAGACTAAAATTACGTCTTCAAACTTCTCACCAAGACTCTCCATGGCATTCACTAGTTCGTCAACTCTCATAAAGTACTTCCCAATAGTTTCATCCTTTTCATCTTTAACTGTTCAAACTGTAATCTGTAGGTTTGAATCTTGGCATCCTTTACCTTCTCATTACCTTCATAACTGCTAATGAGTTTGTCCCACATTTCTTTGGTAGTTTCTAAGTGCATAACTTTACAAATTCTGCTTCTGCCAGCCCACTCAGAATAAAATTCATAGCCTTAGCATTGAAGCTGAATTCTAGCTTGTCATTCTTATTAGCTAGTACAACTGGCTTTACATAACCAGTCTCTACCACATCCCATACATCTGCACCTAAAGCCATTATGTAGGTTCTCATCCTAACTTTCCAGAAGGCAAAGTTTGTTCCATTGAACAGAGGGGCCTTATTGGTTGAAGTTCCTTCATGGCTTGACATTTTTAAATTTACTGATCTACCTTTAAATAAAAGGAATCGTCTCTGATACCAATTGTTGGACAACTGAGAAGGGGGGTGAATCAGTTGTTACTGTGCTTAAACAATTATGGCCATTTTAAACTCTTTACAGAACACTTAATGACGATCACAATGATGTAGGGAAGTAAGCAATAGAATATTAAACATCAATCACACACATGAAATATACAAAGATAGATATTTCCTTAGGAAACCCATAAAGGGAAAAATCTCTTCTTCTTGATATGATAAGTAATCTTGATTTTCTTTACATTATCATTCTTTTGAGCTCCAACTCCTCTTGAGGCTACAACCTCTGATTTACAAGCAGAAACTTGCTGAGAGCACCAGCTCTCTGGTTTATCTAGCACCCACTAGAAGGAAGCACCAACTCCTTGAGTGTTCCAACACCAACTGGATGGAATCACCAACTTCCAGTTACACAGGCACCAACCTATATATCATAAAACAATAGTTCTCCCTTGCACCACCCTGCCATGCTGGTTTTTTTCTGGCTGCAACTAGAGGGAAGCTACAACTCCCTGTGTTCAAGCACCCACTTGAAACTTTGAGGACACCAATCCTCCCATGCACCTCCCTACCACCCTAAAATATAAATCTTTGCTTTTTACAACTTTATCATAGTGATACAACATTTGTCTATGGCTTACCAGTCTCATCATTGTTCTGCTACACTGCTTTGTTCTGCCTGCATCAATCTCTCTCTCCTTGCATCTGTTGCACTTTCTTTTCTTCTCTCAGATATGTGTTTCAATTTGTTGTTTCTTCTGCGCTTCAACTCATCCACACCGCATGCTTCTACCCACATGAATCACACTCAACAACTGCATCCATCTCTTCTCTGTTCTACGTTTTTATACTCTCTGTGCACCTTCTGCCTCCTTCATGCGCAATGCCTCTACATGCTCTTTATAGCGTCACTTTTCTTCCCTACAGGTTGTTCATTGCATCTCTTCCTCACTCCTGCATAACTCAACAACATAATCACTTCCCTTCTCTTTTCTGCATGTTTTTCTCGCATTGGGTCATCTCTTGATTATCATGGCAACTCTTCATCTTCTCTGGCGGTTATCTCCATGCGTTCATCATCACTCGATGTTATACTGAGATTACTTATATTATTTGGCAATCAAGACTCTTCGTCTTCTCTGTCAGTTACAACCAATCAACTATGTCTTATTTGGCTTCTAAGCCCCTTCCTTTGTGTGACCACTGACGATGATCAAGCGCTTATTCAAAAGGCACTTCCCAATTTATGTCTAGTGAGCATTGGCTCCATTTCATGATATGACCTTGGGCTATGAGCTTCATGTCACCACGTGATTGTGGGTGCATCCAAAGGTGGTTTAGACCAAATTTATTTCCCCCCTGCAATTTACCACGTGCCTCCTCGCGTCCTTTCTCCAAAACCGTGGTTTCAATTGTGGCCCGCTCATGAAAAATTAAGGCCCGAGAATGTTCTAGCCCCACAATGGAGCATGACCGTCGATCTCACGATCTTGACGGTGCTCTTGAATGGACAGTTCATATCTTTCCTCTCAAGTTTGTGGCTCTTCCTTCTTTCCTTTATCCACGTGCAATCCTTGGTCTCAATGATTAGATGACATGTGTCCCTCCAAACCAACGGACAAGATCGATTTCATGATCTGAGATCCGGGGGTTTCAAACTCAAATTCTCATTTTCTCTCGGAGTCCATGATCCAACGATGTGTGTCCCTCTTGGATCAACAGTCGAGATCTCCTTTGTGTCTCCGAACTTCGGAGATTTCAATTCTCAAACTCTCGTTCATCCTTCCTTTGCTTTTTTCCAGAGTTGACAATCCACTGACGCGTGTCCTCTTAAATCCAATGACTATCCTCTGCTCCGGGACTTCGGCCTTCGGGACTTTAGGTCTTTGGGTGATTACTGGTGGTAAAAATCCTGAAGAAAAAATCTCGGAGTGACGTAAATCTTGCGTGACTCGATGACGTGTCATGATTCGAACAATTGCCATGTGTTACTCGGATTTGTGATTTCCACGTACCTGAAATGTCGAATCAACTTGACACTTGTCATTGTCTAATTGTGCCACATGTCCTTGCTGACATAGTCTGCCACATGTCCTTCTCGAATAAATGATCCTCGTTCTCCCTTTGATCGATGATTGTGATCACATCGTGACTTTGCATGTCGGATGTTTGAACATGAGCCAACCCTGACTCTTTCAACTCCCGATATCTGAAATAATCTAGATTAATGGTCCATAGCCCTCTGTGATCCAATGATCCTGATCTTATCGGGACTTCATGTTTCGTGAAGTTGGAGGACTACTCACCTCCCTTCTCCCGACACCCGATTTTCTGAAACTTCCTCCAGATCAACGACCCACAACCCTCTGTGATCCAATGGTCCAAATCTTATTGGGATTTCACATTTCATGAAGTTGGAGGATTACTCACCTTTGACTATTCTAGTTCACGAGTCAGCGAAATGATGATCTCTCACCATGTGTTCTCTGGATCCAATGGTCCTCTCGCCACATGTCCTCTGGATCCAACGATTGAGATCTTATCGAGATTTCATGTTTTGCGAAGTTGGAGGACTACTCACCTTTGAATTTTCTAGTTCGCGAGTCAGCGAAATGCTCATCTCTCGCCACGTATCCTATGGATCCAATAGTTTAGATCTCATCGCGATTTTGCATTTCATAGAGTTGGAGGATGGCTCTTGTCCATTATCCTCTTCACAGTTATACTGGATCCGACGACTATTGGTCCTCGGTCCTCAGATCCAATGGATTAGATGTCATCATGATTTCACATTTCATGGAGTTGGAGGATGGCTCTCGTCCATTATCCTCTTCACAATTATACTGGATCCGACAACTGTTTGTCCTCGACACCCAGATCCAACGGATTAGATCTGTACTTCTCCTTTGTGCTTCCTCTGGTCACTGGACTCTAATCTAATGGACATCAGGTATTCGGGATTGGTGATCCAATGACCACTGTCGCTCCTCCTCATGAGCTTTGGCTTTCTCAAATCTCTAAGTGTCAAAGGCCACTACCTCTGATCCTTCTGCATTCTGTGAGCCTTGATGTATGGGATCTCGTTTGCGCATCTCATAATGCTATCTCTCTTGAGCTTTGATCTTTGCATACT
Source organism: Picea engelmannii (assembly GCA_009831015.1). Classification (NCBI taxonomy): domain Eukaryota; kingdom Viridiplantae; phylum Streptophyta; class Pinopsida; order Pinales; family Pinaceae; genus Picea; species Picea engelmannii. Next base: position 99,656 of record ML820262.1, read on the forward strand.
ATTTTCTTCTTCACTGAGATTTGATCTCTATTCTTGTTTTTCCATCGATGCACACTCTGATCTTGCCATCAATGAGAAGCACACTTTGGATGTAAACATGCCAACATAGGTATGGTTCCCCCTTTTGCCTCATCCCTTGTCATTGGCACTTGGTCATTTATTYAACTYYGTTAGACCCTTCATGGCACTCATTTGGAGCACTTGTTCAYTATTTGGGTTATGAATGGGTCTCTAAACMCCTTATATGGCTTATAGTTGRTTAAGATGCCTCATTGGAGGTYTGCATGGTCAAAGATTCCTTAAACCTTTATGATTTATTAGCACCAAGTGAACAATGACTCTTAGGGGCCCTAAGGGAGATCAATAAGTTAACCCTAGTTAGATTTCCTTCCTTTGCTAATTTGTTGTTATAATCTAATTGTTGTCAAGACCTCTTAATCAAATTACCTTATTTAATCTACAACCCTAGGTAACATAGTCAACCTTAAAGACCTTAATTAACCTAGTGGTTTTTCCTCCTCTTGCCTTCCTCTCTCCCTCTCTCCTAAGGTTTCTTGGTTTTACCCTAAAATAAAGGGGTGACTCCACTCTCTCCATCCTCTTTATGGTACCATGGTGCCTCACTCTAACCATCATGCTATGGTTTTTCGCTTTTCTTCCAAATAGACCTTATCCTTTAGACAAACATTTTTCAAAGGGAGTATCTCTTGATAAATTCTATGCTTAAGAGTCGCATCTTGTAATACCCCCATGTAGTAACTGTGTATATGAATGTATACATGTTCATATAGATTGGTGAGCCAAGACGATGCTATGCCAGGGTGACTATGAGATATTAGGCTGGTGAGTTTGTATGTTGTGGTCGGTGATCCATGCTTTTCTTTTTTTCCTTTTTCAATCACACTATCATGGTAATAAAAATGCATCATTACTGCAGACCTCGTGATGAAAAGAATATGGGGGGCTAGGACTCCATGAGAGGGAAAGGGGGTTAAGGGACTTGTGAGAAGGGCTTAAGTTGGGGGGATAAACTAAGGAATATAATTAAATATTCCTTAAGAAGTCTAAGACTAAGTTGGTGTCATAATGATGTTTTATCCTAAGTCCTTTGAAGTGGGACAAGTTTCCAAGTGAGAGGAAGTGGTTATTCATGTGCCACTTGTCAAGTTAAGTGCATGCATACTTAAGCCTCATGCTTAGTGTGTTAGGGGGGATTTTCATTTTTATTCGAACTATTTTTGGTCTGAGTGAGGGGAATGTGTACCCTATTGATGAGTTGAGTTGAAGAAAAGAGTGGAGTTGTAAATTGTTGTGATTCTAAGCCTGTAAATCCTTGGTGGTTTGGGTGTGAAGAAGCAAGTTTTCATGCCCGTGGGGCATTTCTCCTTGATGTTGGGTATGTGTTATATTCTTTGCACGAGTAGTAGTGTCTGAGCATATGCACCGGGCATGCAGGGGGTTCGGAGGCAGTGCCCCCAAGAAATTTTTTTCTTCCTCGGGAAACGTGTCACATGCCTCGAGAAACGTGTCACATATTTAGGTGGTTTTTCAGCACATGGTTTTTGCCGATGGTTTTCTATTTCCAGTTAAGGAATTAGTGTTGTGGACTAATCCAGGTCATTGGGTTAGGGTTTTGGATGCCGATGGATCCTATATGTATATTGTATTGTAAACAATGTATCATACATGAATGAATATAGAATATGTTGGTTTTCTCGGTTTGGGTTTCCAGGGGAAAAATCTCTGTGTAATGTTTGTATTTTTCATTGTATCTTTTCTGTTCTTTTACTGAATATCTGTTTGTAGTAGATATTGTACAAGGTTAAAATATACACTTGAGTGGGAGTATTTGTTGGGATAATTTTCCCTGTGTGTTGGCCTTGGGGGTGGCTATAAACTCCTTGAGAGTAGACATGTGTTCCAAGTGCCATAGAGCTCTGAGGCTTCCCAGCCAACCTATTACTAAAGCCCTGGAAGGGAAGGGGTATAGTTGAAGGTTTGTTGAGTAGTGAAAGGGTAGACTTCCTTGGGTGGGATAGGTTGAGGGTAATGAGAGGGTGTGAGGTGAAACTATTGTTAGAGTTGGTGTCATTGGCCTTGTCTTGTACTGTTTACTGTTAGACCTTAGTTGGGACTAGTGAGAGTGCCTTTTCCTTAGTGGATTCATAGCCCTGGCTTGGGGGTGACCTGCTATTGAAAGTGTTAAACGACAATGTCTATGGCTAGGAGGAATGTTAGAGTTCTGCATCTAGTTGGAGTTTGCATTTAAAGATAAGTTCCATGTTTATGCTCTTCATTTTTGTGTATAATGTGTTGTTTTTCTGTTGTGTTTAATTGTATTGATGAATGATTAGCATGTTTTAGTTATGCATGCAAATGATTTATGCATGGTATGGTTTGCTTGTAGGGATGCATGATTGTAATTATGCAAGGTAGTTTGTACAAAAGTGTTATACAGCCATTGCTGGATTTTATCTCTATATTATTCTACTTAGGATTCGTTATGGGTTATTCTGATCCTACCTTACCATCATAGATTGACCTCGGTTCAGATTTTATAAGCTCCCAAGAAAAACCCTTTAAAACTATTGGCCCCTATGGTAGACTAGAAGGCAACGCAACACCCAAAGGGTACTACGCAGTCTCACCCAAGATAACTCTATGGGTGGCTGCAATACTTAGGTGTTTGCAACCTGGGAACGAGTGGAGATCTGCGGTTGTATATTTTATTTATTTAGTCTAACATTTGATTATAGCAATCATTCAATTCATGCATGTGAAATACCATATCTAACTAGTTAATTCATTCATCTAACATTCACCATTTAATAAGAATAAAGATGCATACATTCATTCAAATAACACAAGTGTTACTGTGGTTCACCCCCTCATGGGCTATGTCCACAAAGATCTATCTCTTAGGCTCTTTATTATGGTTTAGTAATATGTCACATCGTGTATGTTTACAATCTTAGATATTACTCTCTCCAATAGGCTCCTCGATCCCTGTGAGGCTAACTAGATCGCACCACTCTCCTCAGCTTGCGATCTAACCCTCGAGATTGAGTCACTCACTGCATCCCTAGCTCACTAGCTTACTGAGTAGTACAGTTCTTACAAATCTCTTCCATCCGTTCTCTTCTCTCATCCTCTCTCTCTCTCTTTCAGCCGACCCCTCGCTCCCTCTAAGTACTACCTATTTATATTCTTGGCTCATAAGCCATTACAATACATTACAAAAACCCTAACCCTATCATCGTTAGGTATTCCTTGCATGCACACCTCTCTTACTTCCCTTACACGTGCTGCTTTTCCTTCCAGTTGTCCTTTCCTTCTTTCATGCTTCTCTTCCAAAAAATAACATTTTCTTCTGACTAGGCCTGCATCCAATAGGCCCCCAACATTGACATGTGGCTCATCTCGAGCCACCTAAACTTTGTGTGCTTCTTCAACAGCTCATGCGAGAGTCTGGAAATTCTTTGTGAGTTCCCTTGCTTGTGTTTGAGCCTGCGTGGTATTTTCTCTGAGTGCATCCAATACTTGCGATGTAATCTCCTCGCTGATCATCTTTGCGCACACTGCATGAATTTGTGCCATGCTCTTCTTTACCTCTTCTACCTGTGCAATGACCTCCGCTGCTAGCTCTTGGAGAGGTTCCATTTGAGCTTGTCGATCCTTCTTTTATGTATGCACAACTATGAGTTCTGCTTGCATCTTCTTCATATCTTGTACTCCTTTGAGGTGCTCAGTGATCTGCATTGTCTTTTTCCTCTACTCGAGGTCTTGGATATTTGCATTTATATTCTCCTCTTCCTAGTCCCACTGCTGGACCTGTTGATCCTCCTTAAACTTTGTCCATAGTTGTGCTTCTTTATCAAACAAGTTGACGTCTGTGCTGACTTGTCGTTCCATTTCCTCCATCTTCCCTGCTGCTTCCTACTTCCTTTGTTCCTTTACCTCTAGGGGAGTGGTAGGGATGAGTTGTTCTCGGAGGTTCTCAATCTCCTTCCTGTATTGATCGATTGTTTGCACAATCTGATCAATTTTCTGCATCATCGTGGGCTCTGTTGTTTGTGCGCTCTTTGGAATTCTGTCATAGGCTACAACCAATCCTGCTCGAGCCTATCCATGTGATCTTTCTCATCTTTGGTCTCAAGCTTGACCTACTCGAGCACCAACTCCAACTATTCTCTATTGTCCTTCGTCTGCTGTAGTTCTGTTGCATGTGTGCATGCACATGAATGTACCTCTTGTGTGACGTTGACTTGCAGTTTATATAATGCCTTGGTTGGTATCCACCCCATTACCAACTGTATTTGTGCCATATATTTCAATGGTGTCTGGCCTACAATTTCATTCATGCGCAACATGCTGGGTGTAATGTGAAAAGTCGAGCTCACTTGTGCTATCGTTTGGATCATATCTTGCTCGCTAGACCCAACCTCGGCTCCTGTCTGTGATGTTGTAGGGACTGAATCTATTCCTTTGCCTTCCCTCTGTGTTTCTCTGATCTTCTCTAGAAGTTTCCTCATGTCGGTCAACTCATCCTAAATTCTATCTTTTTGGCGCTGGGCTTCTTCAAAATTCTCTATTTTTTGGTCGTGGACCATTTCGGCCACGAGGTCCGCATCGTCCTCAATAATTTTATATTCCGATGATAGTTTGTGTGCCTTAGATTTCTTGCGTACACCCCCAGTGTGTATGATAGAACTCTTGGTCTATCCTTGTTCCTATTAAGTAGCACTTGATGTGGTCCCCTGTGCTGTCTCAGTCTCTTTTTCTCATTCCTTGTAGTGCCAATTCTGTTGAGGGGTCCTAAATCCATTTAACTCAACAACATGAACCAAACCTGCCACCGAGGCCCAATTAGACTCTGAAACATTGAATGGTGGAATGGTTCTCCAAATCTTGCAGTCCATCCAATTAATCAATGGGCTTTACGTTTTCTTGTGAAGGCTTCTCCTTAATTTCAAACTTTCTCTTTTTTGTATTTTCTATTAGGTGGGACCGTTATGAGATAAAAGCTGATATAAACCCACTAGGCAACAAAGTGGGAACAAGGTTAACTACTGGAGAAGAGGCTGAGCTTGGGGTAACCCTTTCACTCTAGCATGCAGACAATGATTCTCTATCACATGCCTAGTACTAATACATTAACCATGCTGGTATTCCAATTACTGACTGAGATACAATTTATCAGAAGAAAACATGCATGCGATAAACGATGGAAAGTAAAATAATTCACTTAACTCTAATCATCAATCACATAATAACACAACGATTTATCTTCATCATTAAAGACAAGAACTGTAAAACATTGAATCAAATAAATTATCAATAGATTTAGTAGCTCTTACTCGTTACAACATCCATTCATGAGACGAAATAATAAATAATTCTTCTCCATATCCAATCATACACGCTTTTGATGAAAAACACAAACTTGTCTCTAGTCCCAAAAAGGACTTCTCAATTAAAGGTAGCTCCGAAATAGTTCTTTACAAAACCAAAAAATGAGGGCCTTTGCAACAACCATTGACCCTTTGCTAATAGGTTGATCCTCCTATTTATAACATACTATTAACTGAAAATAACTATTAAAGTGAAACTAAGTAAAACAAAACTCGCCACATAGCGCTCTCCTCTATCAGTCTTTCTAAGGGTCATCTCAGGATCTCACTTAAGTGGGTGACTCTTCTCGTACTCCGACTACTTGATGAAGAGATCCTTGCATGTGTTGGCATACAAAAATCTATGTTGTTCCATTGGGGCCAAGTGAATCTTTCTTATCTCTACTGCTTGTGCCCAATACTTGACTATTCTGGCACTTAACTGTTGCAACATAGCCCGAGCTTTGATTGGGTGCTCCATGAACTGTCACACCTGACCTGGCACCATGTTTGTCACCTTTGCTATTTCCTTGGCCCAATATGAGTCTTTTTCGGTGTGCGTCTTGACTATGTTATGCAATTTGACAAAGTCATCAAGTGTGCCAAACTCAGGGAGCCCGATGTCTTTCAATACCTAGTTGATCTTGATCCAACTTTTCTCGCACTTGGTCCATTTCTCTTGGATTTCCCGATGAGGTTCCCGAGCCATTTTTGCCCAATACTCGGGCGATTTATTTATGCGATCAAGGATGCTCTCTTTTAACACCTGAATGTCGTGTTCTTCTATATCTTGGCCTTGTTGGACCGCACTAATATAATCGACCCTTTCCATGACTTTTTGTGCTTTCTCGTACCACCTCTCCATATCCTTGCACATAGCCAATGCCATGAGGGTGTCTTCTTGTAGCTCGACTATCATTGTAGTGAATAGCTGTCGTTCATCTGTAAACTTGCTGTAGGCCTCCTTGAATTCCCTCCTTAGGCACACCACGACCTGTGTGGTGTCCTGGTAATATTTCGCCAAGTGGCGCAAATGTTCCAATTCTTTAAAAGAAACAAACATCTCCTCTTCATCCTATTTTTCTTTGTCCAGGGTGGCATCTGTGATTTCCATTCCTGCGCCGATAAGTTCAGACGTCTTGGCATGCTCTGTGTTGATCTGATTTTCCTCTGTGGTGATGAGGATGGAGTGATCTAGAGTGATCCTCCTCTTCTTGGTGGTCCTTTGCACAATATCTTTCCTTTTCCGGTCATAAGAGATGGCATGTATGTCAACGACTTCATCCACAGGTTCAGGGATTTGATGATCTCCCCAGGTGACCATATTTCCCAGGCTCCCAATGGTATATATTTGCTCAATACTGGGGTCTTGAACTTCTTCTATTTGTTCCAAAGTCCCGACTTTTGTTTGTCGCTCATTGGGAATTTGAGTGCCGATTGAAATTGAGGCACCGGGGGTGGGCTCGGTATTTACTTGATTAGCGGCCATTGAGACGTTGATTTCTTGCCATGGAGCTTCTCCCTTTTGTTCGACCATATCTGGCTCATCCTTGGGACTATCTGCTTGGGTCTCTGAGCATTGGGTAGCTCGGTGTCTAAGACACTCTCGACTTTTTGTTCATTCCGTGGAAGCCCCTGAATTCGAGCATCGAGAGTTGGGGAAGATGTCTTCTCTGGTTCCTTTTCCTCTATGATATGTACAGGGGTCACAAGGGATACCTCCGTGCTCTCTTCATCATCATAGATTTTTATTAATTCACAGAGAGTGTTTGGTGGAATTTTTCCCACTAATACCCCAACTGTCTCCGATTGAGCTGAAACACCCAATGGTGATTCGACCTACGGTGTTGTGATTTCAGGGTTGTTTAACCTGATGATTTCATCGATGTCTATCAGTTCAGGGCTGCTTGGGCCTTTCTGGATTTCATCTGGGTTGTCGGCAGGGGAACCTGTCATGCTTGTGAGGTCTAGGTCATCTTGCAACTAATCAATTATCCATTGTGCCTATTCTATCATGAGTAACCCCCTCTCCCGCACGTCCTAAGTCATAGGGAAACCTCTATCTTGCACCGGGGCTACCAAGGGGACCTTTGTTGCTTCAAACACTATCATTTCTTCTATGGCTCTGAGGGCCTCTTGAGACGATTTCTCTATGGTTGTAGTCTGTTTTTTCAGGCTCATGGCTCTGAACCTAGTCATTTTGGGGTTGGCCATCCTTGCCACCACCTCGTCCCACTCTTGGGCATTTTCTGTGAAGACTTCATCTTCAAATTTGTCCTGGGCGTATGGCCAACAGGATGACACTTGAGAAGCGTGTTTCAAGACCAGACCCTTTGGGTTGTTCTTGCGGAATCGACCGGTCTGGAATCTAAACTCCAATTGGCTTAGCCCTTCTTATTTGGCTTGAGCGATGTCTTTCACCAAGTATAAGCCTACATGGAATCCATAAGGTATAAACACCCTCTTTTTATCCTTGACTAGGGTAGCTTTGTAGCCTTGTAGGATGGTCTAGTGGCATATCTCTCCACTACAAGCCGGTCAGGGACCTACGCTGGCAGGAGATGAGGTGCTTTGATGGCCCTGAACAACCTGATGTAGGTATCATGCTCGTCCAGACACTAGTGGTCGACCTTTGATATCATCTTTTTCGCCCCAGCTGATAGTCTCGGGCATTCTTTCTTGAAAAGAATAAAATAAATATGTGCGATGAATTCATCGCATAGGAGGGAGTAAGATGTTTTGTACATGTTCTCCCATAAGATGCTGAAATATATGTGGACCAGGAGTTTTGTGACATGCCAGCTCAGGTTCATGCCAACAAATATGTTTCTGGCACACATGACATCCAGTAAGTATGAATCCATGTAGAAGGCTAATGCCTCTCCTTCCTTCGACATTTGAGCCTGTTGTATGCAAATGCCCAGTTGCTTAGAAATGATGGCTCCCCAGTTGAAGCCTTTACCATAAATGACCACCGTGTAAGCTAGAGGCATCCATGCCTCTGAAAATATGGAGCAGTCTTTCTTCCTATACAATCAACATATGAGAGCCATCGGGTAGATGTATGGCTCCCTTAAGTTGTCCGTCTAGTACCAACCGATGCTCCAGTTATTGTACTTCTTATCTTCTCTCCACCATGAGGCCATCACCCGGATGGTGTCATGGCACTCATAGAATTTTGTGATGAAATCGATGTTTAGTTGCTCTTCAAGGTCTCTAAGCTTGTAATACTTCTGGACCTCCATTGGAAGGAACACTCCGACACACCCACCATTGTCGTCGTTGATCAAAATTTTTTGTGTTACTGTGTGGTCAATGAGACACTTCAAGAGTTCAAAATAGGGAAAGACAGGGGTTCTGCTAGCCACCATATGCAGGTATGACCTCCGGATGTTCGGTAACACTTCATCGTCGAGTGCTATGACATCAGGATCACTGTGTGGGATGTATTTAGGGTATTCCTCCTGGCTGATTTTATTAAAGATCTGTCCCCAATGCATGAGTGTCGTTATGGACCTTGTGCTTTCCTATGTATCTCCAAAGGTCGGAGTCTGAATGAAAGGTTTCTTTGTCGATGTTTTGATGACCGAATCCTATCTTTGCATGAATTCCAATTGTCTTGTGACCCCTGGAGAGGAGCCTTCACCTAATTCTGGTTCTTTTAGCTTTGGCACCCTTGACGATTGTCTAGTGGTCAAATTTCTTGGAGGCATTGTTCCTGCAATCGAAATAAATCTTTATAGATTGTGTACAAAGCAACACTGGAATAAAATATATATATGAAGTGTAAACATGACAAATCCACGGACTTGGTACATGCCTATAAAGCTTGCTAAACCTAGTTATTTAATACTCACGGGATCTCTGTAGCTCTCAAATTGCTCATCTCGTTTCTCCAGATGCTCTGAATTTCCTAGCGCGCAGAATGATTCCACTTACCACAAATCGAGAGGATTTAAACCAGTGAATAACTTACTGTGTCGCATCAACCATTGAATTCGGGTGATGAGTGTAATTTAAAACAAATATGCCACCAAATCTTTGTAACTTAAATTCATCGTGGGTTGATGACAGAGGTGCGAAGGGTGATGTGGTCTATCAGGGATTTTAAACAACTGTTTCGATCGACGTGCGAGGTAGCAAGTAATGCGAGATTTGGTATTGATTAGCCCCTTAAATGCTCACAAATTCAGTCGTACATAACACTAAAACGTCTCATCGTGTCGCTCTCTCAGTGGGTGGATTGGGGATCAACGATGTGCTATGGATGTTTTCGTTGATATCCTTATGCAAAACCTCTGACGCTGATCGATTTATTATACAAAAGTTATCGTGGCAAAGCTGACTTAAAGATGCGACTCAGGCTTATGGAACCAGGAATGACTCGGGGTAAAACTAGACCGTACGTTTCTCCAATCTGGCAAAGACACGTGGTGTTGAAGACCAGAGACCTAATTCACGTGTATAAATAGGAGTCGAGACTTTCTTCAAGATGTGTGTTCTAAAACAAACCCGGGTTCACCGATGCCGAAAAGGTATCGGGGGTTAGTGATCGACGATAAACCTATCACGTGTTTTTCTTCGGATTAGTTTCCTCGAAAAATTCCTGATGCCGAATTGCTTCGGAGATCGATGATAGGGAAAATTATTTAGCGTGGTCCGAATGATCATTGTGATTGTTTTAGGTCTTCCCCGATTTTGATAAGTGCATCAGGTATCGGTGACATCTTTTCTTTCCTTGTTAACGTCTATTCCCCTTGTCTTTTACCGATGCCAAAGAGGAATCGACTATTGGAAATATCCTTATGCAAAAATTTGGTGCAAACAAAACTTACTTCTATTGATGCCGATGGAGATTGGTGCTTGGTGACTAAGGTTTCCCGAGTGGCTCTTTTCTTTCTATGAATTCTTTCCGATGTCGAATCTTGAGCACATCGGGTGAAGTGTTTTGGCTGTTGATTCTTTATTTAAGTGTTAAGCTTTTTTAATTCACGGGGTTTCATAAATTTAAACAAAACTTGAATAGCTAATGAGAGTCAAGAGAACAAGAAAAGACAAAACATTTCTCAAAAGGAAATCAAATCAGATAATGCAAAGATCAAGTGGTACCCAAAAAGGTAAAAAAAATGACATAGGCTTTTTAGGGTGTGTTGAGTGCTCAACAAGTTGCTTCAAGGTTGTCTGTAGGCTTGACTCGGTGCTCCTAGCTTGGGTGGTGCCATGGTGATAAAAATGGTCTCTGCCGAGATTAGTTCACTCTGTAACTCCTGAAAACTCACTCTCTGCTCTGTATACTTTGTCGCTCTGTGCTTTTCTCAATTTCACAATAACCCTTCCAACACCTACGTGCTTGCCTTATATAGGACTCGTGTGAAAATTCTCGGAGACATTACCCAAGTTGCATTTTTAATGAACTGGCGCATCCCACGTAACTTCCATTGAAATCCCTTGATGTCTCCAGTTGGCACGATTAATGCATCGTCCCACCAATTGTTCTTGACATTCAATTTCGATAGTCGCCATTAGTTGGCACTAATTTTCCGTACCCGTCGTTTCCGTAATTTCCACCTTTTTCTGATTGTTGGTCCTTTCTTTGATGCGCTAACATTTCCGAGTGTGTGTGAACATTCCCTTTTCGGTGTGCTACCCTTATTTGAGGTGGTTTCTATATTTTGATGTCTGGTGCGATAACCCCTCTGTTGCTACATGCAGTCTTTTTTTTTTTTTTTTTT
>ML820262.1:125167-135576 GCA_009831015.1 Picea engelmannii
ACACTTTTCTACAGGGATATGTTGATTCAGATATGGCAGGTGATAAAGACAGTAGGAGGAGCACCACAGGGTATGTTTTTACTATAGGTGGAACAACAATAAGTTGGATTTCGAAACTGCAAAAGGCTGTTGCACTTTCAACAACAGAGGCAGAGTATGTTGCTGCTACAAAGGCTAGTAAAGAGATGATTTGGTTACAAAGGTTTATGGAGGAATTGGGAAAGAAGCAGGAGAACAACAAGTTGCACTGTGACAGTCAGAGTGCCATTCACCTTGCAAAGAACTCAGCCTTCCATTCGAAGACTAAGCATATATAGTTGAGGTACCACTTCATACGATCTGCCTTGGAAGATGGACAATTGAAGCTGGAAAAGATACACACTAGCCAAAATCCTCCAGACATGTTAACAAAGGGAGTAATCAGAGAGAAACTGAGTTCTTGCTCAGTTTCAGTTGGTCTTCAAGAATGAAGATGAAAATGAGAAATTTTCCAGGTCCAAGAAGGTTCAGAGTCCAACATATACAACAATGGTGGAGTTGTTGAGATCAGTCTCCAAGTGGGAGATTGTTGGTTGTGGAGCCTTATTATCTTCTTGATTTATAGGTCTTTTACTTTCAGTCGTGTTTATACCCCATGAAGTATTTACACCCCATAAGTATGTACACTCTTCCATGCGAGGGAGTGCAGAGGGGGGTACCCCCTCTGCGGGGTCTGGGGGAAAACGGGCCCCCAGTGGGGGTTCGGGGGCGAAGCCCCCGAAGCAAAAATTTCCTTGTAAAAGTATATTGTAATTTCATTGTAAATCTGGATCGTTCATTATAGGGTCACAGATCTAACGGTAGAGATTATGTTAGGGTTTTTTTCCCTAGAAGGCAACCCTCTTTTATGAGGGAAATGTATCGCGGCTATGGATGGTTGTGAATATTGTATTCTGAGAGAGGAGATTGTGAGAGAAAGAAGAGGAAGTTACAACGTGTTTTGCTGTAGGTTGTATCCTTTCATTTGCTGGATAATAATAAAGGAAGGACCTGGAAATTTCTTTGGTGGACGTAGCCCACACTGGGTGAACCACGTAAATCTGTGTCTCTCTTGTATTGTGTGTCTTCTGTGTTTTGTTTTTGCATTTGTTTTATTTTATTGCTCCGCGGTCCTGTTTTTCTAACATCACTTTTGTTTTATTTCCTTAACCTAGACTTAATGAATAAATAACAAGAAGGAGTAGTGACCCTCATCTATAATTAAAGGTCCTCCTCTCATTCCAAATTGTTGTGAATTTTTGGATATCATTTCAAGCCATTAACATAAGATCTTTTACTTTGTGTTTCTTGATGTCAATTCTTGGAGCTCTTTCTTTATTGGTTATTATTCTTACTTCAAAGACTACTGTGAATATATAAGACTAGTACTAAATATAACAATATCTATCCATTGAGGAGTTGGACAACTACTTGGAAGGATGATGTCTAGGGTTTGTATCTAGGTTGTAATATAATCCAGGTTAACATATTAAGGTTTGGATGCTACAAAATACCTAAATATTGTATTATGGATGACTAATTTAATACAATGAAGAAGATAAAGATGCAACTTTAAGTTAGGCTAGTTTTCATAGGGTATCCAAGGTAATTGTTTGTGTATTGTGTGTGTGTGTGCCATTGATTTTATCTTTTGTTTTGCTTAAAAATATATATGCATTGATTCACTTGTAAAGGGTTTCAAAATTACAGCTGGTATTAGAGAATGGTTATTTGGCTTCAATGGGACACCTTTGCTACCAAGGTTTATCTCACTCTTAATAGAGAAAGTTTATCTTGGGTCTGTGATAAACCAATTTTTAGTGGGAGCTATGAACTAGTTATTCCTATGTGAAAGAGAATGGAAATAAGTTCTAAAATAGAGGTTGAGGAATTGAATGGTTGGAGATTTTATCTATGGAATACCTCCTTGTAGACAAAGAACAATTAGTCATTGTGAATCCTAGTACTAAAATGTTATTCCTCAATCTTTTCTCCTTCCATCCTAGCCTAAGTAGAATATGTTAATCCATACATGCCTATACATAGTGGATAAGTTGGGCATAGATTCTTTTGATGTTTGATCAGAGATGCATTAAAACCATGTAGAGCATTGTAGTTCCCAATTTCTTGAATGATAAACCTATTTGGCACATAATATGGAAGCATATGAGGTGTCTCTGTAACACCATAAATCCTAATATAGGTCGAGTATTCATGTAGGTAGCAATCTCCAATGTATTTCAATACTTTTATATCTTCTAGAGATATCCTTGGGAAAGGTTTACAAAATGTGATCCCATACCATGGTGCTAGGAAGCCATCATAGATAAGTGCAAACTAAAATTTATACATTTCTTCCTGAAGTCCTTGAAATAAAAATGAACAAGGGGGTGTTACAGTGACCAATACCAACCTAACCCCATGAATGTGTTGGAAGGACAAACCACATCTAATAGATAGAAACACATGTAAAATTACAGGGTCCCTAAGAATTCATCTAAGTGAGCCTTTCCTATAACTTCTACCAGTGAGTTGGAGAGGATATCAACCTAGTTGAAAATTTTACCTCTCTAGTTATCTCAAACATCATTGGCACAACCTATCCTCACATGAGTTGCATATTTCTCTCCGTAGATCTTGATTACCAATTGGGATGCCTATGTGTATCCTAACCTAAGGTGTATGGTGGGGAAAACTTACTTCTTAAAGCTTTGGAAGTCCTCTCTTTCTTATACCAGTCAACAAGGATGTCATAGTAGTTATGGCCACTAGTAAATACTCTTAGCCATTTGCTGGTGAAGTAGATTTCAACCTTTGACATATTATAGTAAGCTTTGAAATCTATTGATATGAATGATCCAACACACTTCCCTTGGTCATTTAGAATTTTCATAGTGCTAACTTCTATATATTGTATTATGTATTTCATCACTTGTACAAGAGGCATTAGAGGAGATATAATTGTTGCATTGCGTGTGAAGTATTTTGTCAAAATCTATGCTATGATGAGTTATTCTTCTTCTCTTTCATTCAAGTTCTCATTGATGGATCCATACTTCACCATCTCTTTTACCATTCTTTTCCTTTTTCATGCATCATTTTATCATGATTTATCCTCTTTATTGATCCTTTCCTAACCTAATTTGGCATATTTCTACAAAGGTATTGTTTCTCTCATTACTTAGCACTTCAATGAATTTTATTGATGCATTAGGATAATTTTGTATATTATGTATCTAACTTGTATATTGAAGAATACTATAGGTCATATGCTACATATATGAGTCTCAAGATACAAGTTCCTATTGCTACATATCTGGTTACCATGTTCTCATATGCTACAAATCTGTAAATTCCAGCTACTACATATTCATATGCTACGGATCCATGAACTACGGTTCTTACATATCATATGATACATATCCATGATTTCTTGTTACCACATGTTCATTTATGCGGATCTATGTACCACCATTTCTACAAATCTATTACCACATAATTGTAAGCTACAAGACAAGGAAGATGGAGGGTTTTCATGAATTCACACTGTTGCTACAAAACATGTGGATTCCATAATGGAGCATCATGTACACATGATTCCACTATGAATGAATAATAGAATCAATCAATTATTTGGATTGTTATTTTCGTTAAAGACGATGACTGCTTTGCATGATAGATTCCAACAAACTGATTTCTATTGTATTTTAATTATTATTTTAGACTCGGTTTTATAGTGGCTTGAGAATCCTTTGATTCTTAAGAATGCTACAGTTAAAAGTAATTTAATTAAGTTTTTAATCTAGGTTCCTATAAAAGATAGCATCTACCTTTGAGTGAGGGACAAATAGACATACATATTTCCACATATATTTTGTCAGTATATAGTTAAACTCACTTCATCTTTATTTCTTAGTTTCCTTATGTTCACGAGTTGAGTAAAATTAGTGTTTAGCTATGAGTTAAAGTTTGATACTCAAGTTATTCCAAGGCCTTTCTCCATAGAGGAAGGATCCACTCTGAAGGGGGACATGTGTTGTATTGTTTACTATTTAATAGCTAGCTTTCCAATACGGTTTGTAGTTTAGTATATTTAACAACATTTTATTATTCATAGGTGATTGATATTTATCATTGAATGTAAATATTTGCTACTGAATTCTTCATGGTTTATTGCTACAGATCTTTGAATGTGAGTATTTTCCAGTAATATTCAAGCTATAAATCATAAGTGCTTTTAGTTGTTTATAGTTATGTTTCCTTCTTTCTTGTACTTTAATTCAACTCTATTTTTTGTAAATGCTATAAGTAGAATTAGATTTATAGTTAGTCTATAAAATAGCAAGTAGGTATTAATCTCTTAACAAGTTCTTGAGACCTACATAAGCTTTTTATAACACCTCACAAGCACAAAATTCTTGGGTTGATAATTAGATGTACTTGTGAGCTAGATGCCTTATTAAGAATTTGTATTTAGTAAGTATGTCATTTTTGGCGTCGTTCTTGGGAAGGTGTTAAATGCTTAAGATTTGTTTATTATGTTGAATTAGATAACATGTGGAATAGGTATTTTCATTGTAGGAATTGTCAATAATCCTCATAATATCTCATACATAGTGTTTTTCATATAGATTAGAAGCATATAGATGTTTGAATAGAGATAGAAATCCAAGAGAAAGTTTTCATGGCGTAGTAAGAGCCACTCACACTACTAACCATTTTGTAGGTAGATAAGGAGGAGGAGAAGGTTCAAGGATAATATACAATACTCAACCAAATCAAAGGATGGATCCCACATTTGATTATGTAGAATAAGTAGAGTTGATTTCTCTCATTGAAGGATTGATGAAGATAGAAGAGATAATAAATGGTTAGCCAAATTCAGACTCTCAAAAGAATCTAGTCCTAGAGACAAATTTTTCTAAGGAATCAATTTCCTCTCAAGGATCAATATCACAAGAGATATCACCCCCTGTGTACCCTCTACTTATCATCATGGCATATGAGGAAGGATTTGTCTCTAACCAACATGAAACTATTACTTTGAGTTTCCAATCAGAGGCTCTGAAAATGAGGCACCGATGAAGAATATTTCTCCTTTATCTCTACCCAAATTCAATGGTCTATCTAGTGAATATTAGGATACCTTCCTTTTTGAGTTTGATGTCTTATGTAGAATCTATTGTTCGACGAAACATAGTATTCCACACATAACAAACACCTAATGTAACCACTCATACAACCACACCAAATATCACAACACCAATGTTTTTACGTAGTTAAAACCCTCTAAGAGGGAGAAATACATGGCCCTAACCAACGTGGCCACTTGAGACAATATATTAATGCAAAAGAAAAATTTGTACATAAGAGAGTTTCTCACAATCGATCATCAACAAATGATCCTCCATGATATTTAAATAGAGATCATGGACCGATTGGGTGTTAATCCATGGATCAATAATCATTAGTATCAAGGAGAATATGAGTCATCATACCACTCTATGTCTAGAACATATCATGACCATTGGATTACATAACTACAAATTCATACTAAAGAAACACAGTTTTACCTAAAGACACATTAGACCAAGTTAAACTTAACTAAATCACAAGTGTCTAATTATCCTAACATCCCACCTTAAGAACAACTTGGGATAGTATTGAAGGATTTACAAAGGTAACACAATAGAAGAAGGAAGGAGTCATTATAGCATATCCCCCTTTAATGACAACTTCCTAAACTCCTAACATAGATCAAATTTTGGAAAAATATGCTTTTGTAAGATACTTTGTGAAAATGTTTACAACTTGATCTTCTATAGGGAACAAGAGCACTTCAAGAATATGAACATGAATGAGCCTTCTGATGAAGTGAATTTGTAGTTCAATGTGTTTTCCATGCTAATGTTGAATAGGATCTTTGACGAGCTTGATATCACTCTAATTGTCACACTAGAGGGTGGTTGGATGTTGTTGCTAGGATCAAAACTCTAAAAGGATATGTCAAAGCCACAATGCTTCTTCACTTGAATTAAACATAACTAAGTAATCTATGTATATTGAACAAAGATAAATAACATGTTGTTTCTTACAGGGGCCCAAGTGACAGGTCTGGAACCAAGGCTGAAAACATAACCTACAATATAATTTTGATCATCAGGATCACCAACCCAATCAGAATCAATGAAACCAACCAATAAAGGAGTCGATCCTAAATTGCAATGCATCCCAAATTCATTGCACCTCAGATATATCAAAGTGTCCTTTTTGTGTCTTTCTAATGGCTTTCATGGGGTGTTTGCATATACTGTGCAAGAAGACCAACATAAAATGAAATATTAGGATGGGTATGAGTCAAATATAAGAAGCTACCAACTAACTAATAGTACAAAGTGGAATCAACTCTATGAGTAGTATAAGTGGCATCAAGTTTGAGTTTAGACTGGAAGGGAGAAGGGGCTAGTTTTCACATATTCCATGTGAAAGTAGTGAAAAAGGCCACATGCATACTTAGAATGGAAAAGGGAAATTTCTTTATTAGTTGGCAATACTTGGAGGCCAAGGAAATAATGAAAATAGCCTAAGTCTGTCACTTCAAATTTATTTTTAAGGTTGGATTTCACATGGGTTAAAAGTTTAGGGTCACTACCAGAGAGAATAAGGTCATGAACATAAAGAAAAAGTATTATTATATGGCTTCCTAGTTTCTTGGTATAAACATTAGGGTAAGAATGAAATCTAAGCTAGTTTCAAGAAGAAAGATATCCATTTTAGCATACCAAGCTCGAGGAGATTGCTCAAGACCACAAAGAGATTATTAAGGAAGAAAATGAGATTGAAGTCATTTTGAACATAGCTAGGAGGTTGTTCCATGTATACTTATTCTTGTAAATCCCCATACAAGTATGTTAATTTAATATCCATTTGATGGTCCTTCAATTAATGTGAGGAAACAAGGGTTAGAACAAGGTGGATGGAATTCATTTTTGCTATAAAGGAAAATGTTTCATAGTAATCAATTCCTTCAATAGGAGAGAATCCTTTAGAAACTAACCAAGAGTTATGTCTTTCAACACTTCCATTTAATGCATACTTAGTTCTATACACCCATTTACATCTGACAAGTTTTATTCCTTTTGGATGAGATACAAGTTCCCATGTATTGTTCACCATTAAGGAACGATATTCTTCATTCTTTATTGTGTCCTGGTCTGAATGGACATAAGCTTATGCAAATGTGTCTGGATCATGAGTCTCTAAAACTTGAGCCAAAATAAAGGAGGCTCACTATATTTGTGAACATGTATGACACTAATCTACAAAATCACATGCAATATCATTGGTTGCTTTGCATGTTTATTAATGGACCCATCTAGGTAGTGGTGGTGTTGGCGTAGGTTCATGTTCAATGGACTCATATGGAGGAAGGTGAGAAGGAGGAGGTGTATTTTCATCCTCACTTTCAACATCTGAAAAATAAACTAGAATAGGAATAGAATATGGCACAAACACCGAAGATGGCTTGCAAGCCGAAGATGGCACAAACACTGAATTAGGCTCGCATGTCGAAGATGGCACAAACACTAAATTAGGCTCATAGGCTGAGATATTTTCATCAAATTTAACATCTCTTCTAATAATTATTTCATTAGAATGATGTTGCAGGAATCTATAACCTTTGACATCTCCATAATATCCAAAAAAAATGCATTTCTCACTTTTATGCTATAATGCTTTCCTTTTTTCATTAGGAATGTGACCCCATGCTTCACTACCAAATTCACAAAAGTGGCTTACTTTTGGATTAACTTTAGCCCATGATTCTTCTGATGTTATATTTTTTAAAGCCTTTGTGGGAGTGCGATTTACTATGTAATTGACACAATTGATGGCTTATGCCCTATAATGGAGACTTAATCTTTTAGATTGGATCATACAATTAGCCATTTCCTTTAATGTGTGATTATTTCTCTTAGCAACACCATTTTTTTGTGGTGCATATAGAATAATATGTTGCATTTGAATGCCTTGTGCAATGTAGTGGGTTGTAAATTTGTTGTTCAAATATTCACCACCGTTATCTATTCTTAACCTTTATAGTTGATGTCTAGATTGTTTTTCCACAAGGGACTTGTCGGAAAAAAACATGTCAAAAAATTTACTCTTAAGTTTTAAGAAGTAAACCCAAGTGCATCTGGAGAAGTCACCAATAAAATTTAAGAAGTAATTGCACCCAAAGAAAGAAGGAGAATAAAGCGCTCCACACATATCACTATGAACAAGCTACAAAGGGGATGAGGCATGCCAAGAGACATGTTTGTCAAAACTATCCTGATGATGTTTTCCAAGAACATAGTTGGCACAAACACCATCTTTGCAAGAAATGAGTGGAATACCATTCACCATATTTTGATTAAATAGTTGTTGCAATGAGAAATAGTTTAGATGACCAAACCACTCATGCCAAAGTTTGTTCAAGTCATCGCTATGAGCAACAAAATCTAATGGAAAAGATGATGACTTAAAGTTGTCAAATTTGTACAACCTGGTAATATCATCAATGATTCCAATTGCTAGGATATGCTTAGGATCTTTTAAATTCTTGATTACAACTTGGTGAGGTGAAAAGTTTACATTTTTACCTTCACTTGAATGAGTGATTTGAAATATTGATAGAAGATTGCATGAAATACTTGGAACACATAATACATCATTAAAATGAACATAATCTATTTAAGCTATTCTTCACCCTACAACACTAAGGGATCTATCATCAACAACAAATATTTGTTTGGTGTTACAATCATTATGAGTAGAAAATGGATTTATCCTTATCCAAATGATAAGATTCTCCAAAATCAATAAGCCACTCATTAGAAGAAAGTAGATGTTGCATTGAAGGAAAAAATAGAAGCATAAAGTGCATGTCCATGAGAAGAAGAGTTAGAAGAAGAATATTCAAGATTGGTGTTGTGATTCTTTATTGTTGCATATAAGATCTCCATCTTTTTAAAACATTTAGACTCTAGATGACCATATCACCCACAAAAATTGCAATGTTAGTTAGTCTTCTTACTTTTTTATTTTGGTCCTTTGTCACCATTGGGAGTAGAAGCTAGCTGAGAGGGTTTGGGACCCTTTATTTCCTTGTTGTTGCAAGGATGTTACTTCATTGTATGCTTGATTTTGTCTTTCTGTTGGGCCAATAAGGCTTTGTTATATGTACCTGCAATGATGATCACTCCAAGGTCCAAGAGCTTATCTTTTTCTCTAATAAGAGAACCACAAAAATAAACCCCTAGAGCTTCTCTAGTGGAATAAAAGGTAGATATAAATACAAAATGTACACTATCAACCTTTGCAAGAATAACATATATGCATCGATCATCCTTCATTTATTTTGCAGTCTTTAAGTAAAACTCTGAGTGTTTTCATCTTAGATAAATAATCTTCAATGCAAGGGAAATCATTGGGATTTAAAGTTGTTTATTGATTTTTTTCATGAGAAGTAGTTGGTACTGGTAAGCAAAACATCACTTGGATTATCCATGTTAAAATATTCAAGTAATATGAATTCAAACTCTTAAACTGACTGTCTGGATGGAAAACTCTTGAAAAAATAGACTATTTCAAAATGAAGGAACTGAAAACAGAATTAAGATGTAAAAGTTATGCCCTTTTAAAAAAAAGGCATAAACAGTAATCAAAGTTCCATGTGGCAAGTAGAATTTGGCCCATGTGGTGATAGATGCACAATGAGGTTATTGAGTAAAAACAAATCCTTCATTCTCTAACTTTGCTTATAACACAACTTTTACAAATAAGTTACTTATAAAGTGACTCACTTTTATAAAATAAGTGAAAAACATTTTTACAATAAAGATACATTATAAATTAAAGTTGCATGCAAAAACTAACTTAAAAGAAATATTAAAGTTACTTTATAATGATTCACTTTTATAACTTAAGTGAAATACACTTTACAATAAATGTATGAGATAACTCAAGTTTGCATGATCTTTTTCAAAAAGTAACTTAAAAAAAGAAAAACTTGAACTCAAGACCTCTTATAAATAAATACAACAAGGATGAGACCACATCATCGAAACTTAAATTAGTTTCATTACTATCTATAGCTACAACCAGACAATCCCAAAAGTTTGGTAAAAAACACAACAAAGAGATACACTTATCTTCATTAGAAATCTTAATATCAACAAACAGTAATTGACTTACCATAGTATTGAAGGCATTCAGATGCTCTATCATTGAGTCTCTGTTGAGTCTCCACTTTGACACCTCTATTACCCTATGTTATCCTCTATCTGAGTCAATTTTACCTCTGACATGTGTATATGTTGGCTATTTCCTCCACAAACCTACCTTGT
>ML820263.1:18406-35768 GCA_009831015.1 Picea engelmannii
GACCTCTACACAAACCCACAACCTCCTTGACCCTAACACGCTGGTATGCGGCCCCTTTCCTGCTGTTCATGTTCATGACTTAGTTGAAGATGAAGGAAATATGCCTTCCTATCTTCCTCTTGGACTCCAAACTCTACCAAGAACCCTCCACTAATTTGATCTGCACCTGAGAACCCTCTTGGTGTCATTCACCAAGTCAATGATCTCCACAAGCCACCCCACTTGCTTATAAATCTCCAGCTTAGTGATTGGATGGTGGAGATTAAATTCCCAACATGAAAAATCAATCGATACAATCTACTCTGAAATTGACTTTGACTTTCTAGATAAGATCAAAGAAGCTTCTAACAATTGGTTGACTAATAATAATTAATAATAAACATTTCCTAAGTTAGACTTAGGAAAAATTTAAACGACTTGGAGATACATTAGTCTATGTGTCCTTGAATTTCTTGAGACCTTTCCTAAGCCAAAACACGTGTCCTTGTTACATTATTTCAACACATGTTTGACTCCTCAAGCCCTAGAAGACAACGACACTAGTCTAGAGTTGTTCTTGTGGTGAAAGTAGCATTTAAATTTAATATTCTCTCTCTCTCAACTATCCTACTAACTTATCTAACCCTAATCTTAGCAAACAAATGTTATTTATTGTTGTTGTTACAAAAGTTTTATACAACCATTGAATTTTACTTTAATTTGTTGCATACACACTTGGAAAAGTGGTTTAAACTACTCAAAAATTTCATCCAGCAATTGGATAATATTGTACATGTTCAAGGCTTTATGTTCATGCCAATTTACTACATTTATGAGTACTATTTCTCGCTGTTGTTGAAAAAGTATTTATTTTTGTTGTACAATTGTTTACTACAGTAATTTGCAACAACAAGTACATTTATTAATCATCTGATGTCTAAAAGGTCATTATTAAGCTATATAACTTGGTGATTGTCCATATTATGCTGCAATTGTTTATTATCTCGTACACTTGAAACAATTACCTTGTCCCCTTTCATTTCGTATCCTAGACCTAGACCTAACCATCATGTGACCAAGATATAGGGATTTAAGCTCAACTGTCCCTTTGTTTTGGTGAACCCTAAGGAGGAGACATAAGTCATTTTATCATTCATATGATTTCTTTGTCCAAGTTTTGTTAAAACATTCTCTTGCTATGATTCAAGGACCTAAGGCCCTAGAGGATTTTCACCTTAGGTTTTTTATCCTAGTCTTTGATCCTTGACCAAGGTCATCTAGAAAAGAGAAAATGACACCTAGGGTCTTGTTATCCCCTATCCCAGGGATAACTAAGGAAATTATGTCTCGAGGCCCACAGGTCCTAGACATGGAGTACTGAGAGCCATATGACTTGAGCTTGGCCCCAAAGGGCCCATCTTTTCTTTAGTTCATCCTATCTATCAACAAAAACAACATCCATCCCATCGGCCTGATCCTGAAGTAGTAGTGGGTAATTCTCCATGAGGTAACGAGTCCGGGTATCATGGGATGCATCACTCTGATTTTCGAAGAATTTGAATATGTGCATTGAACTCTCTTTTGTTTCATAACATTTTCTTGGAAATTATGCTCTTTAACTTGTTCATACCTGGGGGGGTGAAAGAGTGCCCCAATAAGCTGGTGCCCTTAGGGATGAGTTGCCACTAGGTGGGTCTATGAAAGGTCATCGTCCATTCCTTCCATACTTACCACTTTTCATCATTGTCCCTCTCATCTTCCCCTACCTTGGTTCAGGCATTGGGTTTTCCAAACTAGTAAGGGCTGTACCTTGCCTTGTGGGAAGAAGGGGATAAAGGCCTAGAGGGTAAAAGTAGCCGGTAAAATTTAAAATCCAAATTGAAACCTTGAGATGCTTCACCCAGGGATTCCCGAGAAAGAAATAAAAGGCTTCTTAGTAAGAAAAAGGGACCCGTAAAATAAAATAAAACTCAAGATCTAGTTGGTGGATGGGAGGTCTCATCATGAGCCAGCCTATTAGGTCCATGGGCATGTAGCAGTATGAAACTAACATCTATCTAGTCACCAAACTAGGGTAGTATCTCTTGGTGGCATAGCCAATAGAAAGGGGGTCTCATCACAATCCAACCTTCTCATTTTCGTGAAGTTCTTGTGGGTAACACTGTCACCACTGGTCACCACGCCAGGACATTATCCCCCAACTATTCTCTTGAAAACAAAAAAAAATAAGACAAAGAATAAAACACATTGAATGGGATAGGAAACAATGACATCCATTACAAGGTGCAACTCTTCCTCTATAGAGGCACCCATAGGTAAGACCTACATTTCCCTGTTATCATTGCACCCCTTTCCCAAACATTCCACTACACCATTTCATACACCTACATGACCTAGATTGGTCTTCGCTTGGAATACACCCAAAAATTTAGGAGGATTATCACAATAAGACGTCCTGAGACCCTCTTCAAACCTGACTTGTTAAACTGCATAATGTCTTTGAGCATTTGTCTGGGTAAAGGGGGGTTTAATGCACATGTTTGGGTAATTTGATTATTGGACATGATTTGACATTGCTATGATCCCTGTGACTTATGATCCCATGGAGGGCGTACTTGTTGTTTCTGTAGGACCATGCCCAATGGATAGGTACACATGGGGAGATGATTATCTTGAACATCCATGTGGATAAAATCCCACCAGATGGATTCTGTGACCCCAACCAGGGGCAAAGAGACACTAGAGGATGGCACTAGGAAAGAAGAAGAACATTTCCTCCGAGACACTCTCGAAAGAATAGAACCAATGGGGTATTTCCCTTCCACCATGACATTGGCCCTTGAAGGCCCTCGATGTCATCATATTGATCCTTGACATCATATAGTTAGGGTTTTGGCATGAGGATGACTTGGTTGGCACGTGTGGCAGCTTCTGAGCCTTTTGCGGCCTAACGTTTCACTTTTGAGGCCTATCATTCCATGATGGGGCCTAACGTCACCCTAAGAGGGGCATGTTGTCATCCCTAAAGACAAATTAGGGTTTTAAATGTTAATTTTATGTAAAAATTGGATTTTTGATGTAAACTGGCCATGTCGGCCTTTTGTGACCAAAAACACAATTAAAGGTCATTATAATTGTATAAATAAGAGATAAATATCTTGTATTTTTTCATGATTCATTTCATCACTGAAGTATAGGTCCGAAATTCGGCCTCCCTTAAGTGTATTTGGCTGAAACTAGTGGTGCACACTTCTTGAAGGAGGCAAATTTTGGTGCATTTTGGCTATTTTCTTGTGGAGGATCTTCGACTAGGGTGATTTTCTAGATTATTCTTAGTGAAGTAAGTGTAAATTCTGCATTTCTTTATTGTGAATGAATTCTATGGTTATTTTTTACTTGTTTTATGTCTAAGATTATGAAATTGCTAGCTTGAAACCCTAGGGGAATGACATGTGTTATCATCTTTTTCCCTATAATCTTCCATGTGTTAAAATATCTTGAAAGACACCTAATTTGAAGTAAATACTAGAGCCCTGCCATTTTATCACTCTAGTAACCTTACTTCCATTTCCAATTGCATAATTTATTACATTTTGTTCAAGGAAGGAGAAAATCGCTAGGGGCTAACCCTTGTTACTTTCTAGCAATTTTCTCTTAGAAAAGGATTTTTGAGGCCTTGGGATACCAACACCTCTCTTGTCCTCTCCATCCCTTAACATATTATTATCATTTTCTATCTTTTCTTTAAGAATTTTCTGCTGCCATTAGTGACTCCATTTACCCTAGAAAGGCACTAGAATACCTCTTACAAGTGGTGATTGAACAAACAAACACTTATACTCTCATTGTTGAACTCTTTAATAACATTTTATAACCCTAAATTAGACTAACTACCAATCTAACTTTCTACTGTAGCAAAAAATTTCTACAACCATATAAACATACATTAAATTGGCACATTTACCTACATAACTCACACTAGAACCAATACAAATTCAATTGTGTTAATTGCTAGTGAATCTACTAGGCAAGTGCTAGTTTGTGTATGGTTTTCTTGCACTTTTGACCATTTAAAATTTATGCCGTTGCAAAATATAGCTACACCATCTAACTGCAAAACAATCTCTGCAAAAGTGACATTGAAATCTAGCCTATCATTGCCAATTTTGCTTGTGACAATTTACTATCAATTTTCCTAGTTAAAGTCACTTTTTATTGTCTGATTCAAGCAATTTCAAGGCTTGAATCTTGTGGCTGTTATAAGATATTAATTTCTGTTATAAATGTATGCATTTCTACAAATTCATAATCAACTAGCTTATTTTACGAAGGTTTATTGTCTTATGAAGTAATAACAATCATTTAGTACTTGGAAAGTGCCCCGTTTGCCTTGTTATCTTGTTCTGGGCAGGTACACAATAATATTAATTTGCTTCATCCTTAAGACACAAAATAAACCTCTAATTAGAGTGATCTATGAGAGGGGAAGGATTTCCTTGCGACTATTTTCCTTATCCTTCTCAAACCCCCCAGGTCACCGGGGACGTCTACCCTGGGGTAGCTTAAAAATACTCCTAAATAGAAAGGGATCTCCTAGTAAGGTGACAATGATAGGTTATTTCCAGTTACACCAATTCTGTACCCACTTGTCTTGGGATTTTGGGGCAAGTACAAATTGTGCGATAACAGGCCCAAGAGGCTTTTCACCCTAGGGATCATTTTCTTTAAGGTTTAGTACTAAGGCCTAATAGGATTTTCATGTTAGGGTTTAAACGCCATTCTTCTTTATCATCTAGTTCAATCTTCAAGGTGTTGCATGTTTGACTCCATAAGCCCTAAAATACAATGACACTAGTCTAAATCTCTTCTTGTGGTGCAAATTACATGTATAACTAACATTCTCTCTCTCTCTCTCAAAGCGAATTTACCAACTTCTCTAACTCTAACTTTAACAAACTAATGATTTTTATTGCTACTCTTACAAATGTTTTCTACAACCACTAGGGTTTACTGAAATTGCTGCATACATACTTGGAATAGTGGCTAAAGATACTCATAATTTAGATCTAGAAATTGGATATAATTGTACATGTTGAAGGCTTGGTTTATATTCTAAATTGATACATTTCTAAGTATGTTTTCTTATTGACGTTGAAAAACATTGATTTATGTTATATACTACTTTACTGCTGTAATTTTTCAACAACCATTGGATTTATTGATCATCTCGTGTCTAAGAGGTCATTTATGAACTATATAACTTGGTAAATTCCATATTAAATTTTGGATTTGTTCTATTGTCTTGTACAAGCGAACCAACTATATTTTTATCTTCATTACCTTTCCTAG
Source organism: Picea engelmannii (assembly GCA_009831015.1). Classification (NCBI taxonomy): domain Eukaryota; kingdom Viridiplantae; phylum Streptophyta; class Pinopsida; order Pinales; family Pinaceae; genus Picea; species Picea engelmannii. The sequence continues at coordinate 23,735 of ML820263.1, forward strand.
ACCTAGACCTAACTTGGATGACCGAGATAGGGGGTTGTAGGCTTGACTAATATTGCTATTTTATCCCTAGAGGTCACTGGGGAAGCTTCCCTTGTGGGGAACCTTCTTACATCATTAAAATGAGGGAAGTGTATACTTAGTTAACAAATGTAGAAACTTCCAATTGTTACACAAGATTGGGATCTTGTGGAGGGCTTTGTACTAGTACAAATCCTATGATAATGATACTAAAACCTTCAAGAGACTGATTTCTATGGTGCAAAGCCTCTTGGTCCCTAGATACCATTTTCCCTCTTCTAGATAACCTAGGTCAAGGATCAAATGATTAAGATAAAAAACCTAAGGTGAAAAGCCTCTTGGGCCTTAGGATTTTGAATCCTAGCAAGATATTAGGTCTCTTAATGCTTTCACCAAACTTTGAAAAAAAAAGTATTAAAGGAGAGAAATACTTATGTATCCTTCCTAGGGTTTTACTAGAACAAAGTAACATGCAATAAGATAGCAATTAATAATTATACCATGAACAAACTTGTCCACTTAAATAAAATTACTCACTTATTCAAGTCTCTATGCTAAGAGAAACCCTAGTTGCAACAAGAGATCATCCAAGAAGTGAAAAATATCCACAAACAATCCTACTCCAAGAGTAGCACACTAGATCCAAGAAGCCGAAGAGAGATAACAAACTTTTTTAGAGCTTCCACTCAAGTGTGAGAAAACGTGATGATCATAATGAGTTGAAGTGATATCCTTAATTATATAAGGTAAACCCTATCACTTTGTCCAATAAAATGTCATAAGTTCAAGTTACAAGTGGGGCTAACCCCTTAGAATATCCTCTACAATAATAATAAATGAAAATAATAAATAAAAAAACCACACATGTGGTGACGTCAAGCCTCTTAGAGGAGAAGGAGTGCCTCCCAAGGCCATGTGTCATCATTCAAAGTGCAAGAAAGGTTGGATAATTTCCATGCCACCTCAAATCATCATATGGTGTCCATGTGGCAAGCAAACCCCAACATCTCCATCAAACCCTAGCATGACATCACCATAAAAAAGGCCCATCGTCCAAGGTGTGATGGATGGCATCCATGGTGGAGGAGGGTTTACATAATATTTACATGCTGTCTAAGAAAAACTAAGTGCAACGCCCTCCATCAAATGGCTGGGTAATGTGTGGGTACATTGTCCAAAGTATGGGCTTCCTATCCACAAGTGTGCCATCATGACTATATATGTCAAAATCAAGCCCATCTTCCCATCATCCAATTTCCAAAAGATGTGAGAGCTAGTATATGAGTGTGTCAAGCCACTAGGTGACACAATGCTCTGCATCACATGTGCCATATCCTGTAGTAAAAGCACAACGTATCGGGTGAGAGCCTTATTTCATTAATTTTATATTAATTAAAAGATTAACCATTATATTATTAAAATATATAAACCTATATCTATATTGAATCAAAATTTAACCACTTCACACACACACACACACACACACACACACACACACACATATAGGGCGTCCTTAAAAGTACCATGTTAGGGACATCCAAATAAAAACAAAGCATGAAATCAAGGAAAGACAAAGTTCATAAGGTATACCAGTCCTTAGATCATACAAAGTAAGTTGTTACTTAAGATATAAGCCACATAAATAATTCACATTAAGTATTCCCTTCAAATTTCACATTATCTCAAGACTTTATGTAAGTTGGAAAGTTTTGAATACAAGAGAACCTTCATTAGATCCTAATATGTGTGCCAACCAAAATAGTAAAAGAAAAGACCCAAGTAGAGGGATATGTCCTAGTGGAAGTAGAAAAGAAAAGAACCCTTCAAGAGTAAGTGTGATAGTGGTACGTATTGGGGTTACTTCATGGCTTATGGTGTCATTAAATCCACTTCTATGAGTGCCTTTGTGGAGGGTGTTCTTGCTCTTGAGTTACCACTTTCTAAGTGCTAGTTTTTTCCAACTCCTTAGTCTTCCTTTTTATTTTCCTATTATCATATTTGCATGTCCCCTTTATGAGGTTTCAAGCTATAGAATCATTGCTTGGGACTGGGGGAAAACACAAAAATGGTAGAGCTCCAGTATGGACTAGCTTTTGAGAGTCCTTTTCTATTTTCTCTTTCTTTCTTTAGCACTATTTTTTCTTTATCTTCTTTTGCTAGTATCTGCAATCAACCTCTGGGAATTTATCCCCTCTTCTCATAAGAGAGTGAATCATGACCCATTATTGAATTTTAGTACATTGTGAGAGGCTCTAGGATGGTAAGTGTTAAGTATGTGATCCAAAAATGGATTAGAAATCATACACCACTGGATCTGAACCGAGTGTCTCTAATATCACTTGTTCCTCAAATAGTATTAAGTATGACACCACTTTCTTATTCCAATATTCTTTCATTGACAATTCTTATAGCATGGAAGTGACTTATCTTACTTAACCAAACACTTTCACTGATGAACATAACTTACATAATTATTCATGCATGAGCATATACATAATCACATGAAAACAATAATTGTGTTTCACAATGTCCTTCTTGCATTTTACTCAAACTCAATTACAAATTTCAAATTCGACACCGTTTCGGAAAACCGAATCCAATGACTATAAACACTATATATTTATTTACAAAATGCCCAAAGGCTCTCTTACATCTCACAAATCTCAAATTTGCAGAATTCTGGCTTACAAATGAGTGATAAGATTGTCACCATCAACTCTGTCTCGGAAAACCGATTCTAATGACTCTAAATACCTATAACTCTCAAAAGACTACAAACTTGACTTCAAAAGGAAAATGAGTAGAGCTTTAGTACATGAGAATGTTGTGTTAAAAAACACAAAATAAAATTGTGTGTAAAACACAAAAAAATTGCGTGTAACACAAAAATGTTGTGTCAAATGAGTTTGGGTGTGTGCCATTAAATAGGCCACCCCTCTTAACAAAATCCCAAAATTAGTGGTAACTTATTACTAATTTTAGGAGGAATCCCACTAAATATGGAATATTGGCATCATAATAAATATTTTAGTTATGGTTTGTTTTAACAAACCATATTCATGGCTTATTGGTTGGTGGAGAGTAAGTTAAGTGGTTGTATTGTTGGTGTTGTGGGTTCCATTCCCATCGACCTCAAATAATTTTGTTACATATACTATATATAGTATATACTTAAAACTCCATGCATACTTTTAAATGGTTGTTATAATATATGTATTCTATTATAAAAAGTAATTTTCCACGTGAACCCACGTGAATTCTTGTTGGATGGTTATATATATATACACCAAAATAATAACCAATCCAATATAAGTCAATGAAGGATCACCACATGTCAAGACTTGGTGGTCTACTTATGTGCCAAATGTTTAATTGTGATTGGACCATATTTGCCACTTGTCATCATGTAATTAGGCCACATGGAGGTACTATCTGTCACATTAGCTGCCAACAATCACGTACCATGTCACCTATATGGCGCCACTTGTAAATATCTAGAGATGCTACTTGTCAACATCTGGAGCTGCCACTTGTCAACTTGGGAGCCTGCCACATGTCTCTTTAGGGTTGACTTTTGCCCCATTCGACCTGAACTTTGACCGGCCATAAATTTTGCATACAGACTCCGTTTGAGACAAAATTTGCACCGTTGTAAAGCTTGCGACGATCTCTACACATTGATAGCATTTTCAATATATTTTTAAGACAATCAAATTTCTAGCATTTCTGATCCCTTATGGACCCCTGGGAGCGTTTCGGGTCCTCTTGGACCTCAATGAGTGTCTCTGGATCCTCCTTGATCATTCCTCCCCACTGGGTGGATTTTGGACCTCCAAAAGGTTTACATTAAATGAAGGATATGCCTTCCCACTTTTCCTGTGTCTCTTCCCCATGATTGGACCACTTGTCTCATTACAATCAGCTGAATAAAAATGATGAAGGATGAAATAATGATGCTAACATAATAAATCATTCTCAGACTTCCACATATATCTGCATTCACATTTTCCACTAATGGCCATGCACAAAATATCAATAGTAGTAGAGAACATATAGATACTACTGACAATGAATTAACAACATTCCTGCGCTCCCTAAAAAAATCTCTGCCACCTGCATGTAATGGAACTTCATGTGGAAACTTGGAGAATTTTGAAACACTTCATGACTGGGAGATAACTTGACTATTTCATTATCATATCACTCACTTGATTTTGCAGACGTCATAGACACATTCTTTCTTGCATTCACAACACCTACAACTATGATTTGTGTCTCGTCACCTGATTCATATCCCAAATCTTGTTGGACTGTGACAACAACCTTTTGCTTTCCTTTTCCTCCATACTTTTTAGGCCTTAATTCATGATGCAACTTCCAACAATGATCTTCCTCATGTCCTCTTTTCTTGCAATGAGTACATGTGAGATTTTCTTCTTCCTTCTTTACTGTAGCTACATGTTTCTCTTTTTCCTTGTTATTACTTCCCTTTTGTTGAGAAAAATCCATTGAGGAACCATATTTAGAATCCTTCCCCTAAATTCAATATGTACAGCTTGAACACATACTTCATCAAAATCAGTGGGATTTAACAAAAGAAGAGTATGACGAATGTAACTATGCAAAGAAAAAATATATTTTAGAAGGGTTTCTGTAGAATGCAATGAAATATTTAAAGCCAATTATTTCTTCATGAACTCCTCAATACAATCCTCCACACTCTTTCCTTTTCCTTGTCTCATATATTTCCATTCCATAATTTTTTTTTGTCGATATGCCAAAGGATAAAATTGTTTCCTTAATGCATCTTTGAATTTGGATACCTTCCCGAAGTTTACCTTCCCACCAAATCAGCGCTGTTCCTTTAAGGTGAAGAGAGGCCAAATGAATATTTACCTCATCTTCATCAATCTGCTGAACACGAAAATAAAATTACATTTTTGAAATCCAATTGTCTAGATTCTCTGCATTAGGCTCACCATTATACATAGGCAAGTTAAACTTGACATCCAACTTTAACAATGGATTTCTTGAAGCAATTTTCTTACGTGAAGATGAGGATGGAGAAGTGGAAGGAGATGAAGGTGTGGAAGGACGTGAAGAAGGAGGTATTAAAGGAGGTGGAGAAGGAGGAAGATCATATTCTTTCTTAACTTGTCCAAAACTTTCTCCTTTTCAAAATCCTCTCTCACCGTAAATATCTTCCACCATTTCCTTCATCTGATTAAAGGCATTGAAGAAATCATATTCAAATTCATAAGGACCTATTTTCCTTAGTGAAGCCATCTCTTCTCTTTGAGTGAAGCTCCTTGAACCAATCTTCAGATTATAACTCTAAAGTTTTTCTTCACCAAACTTGTGTTTAGCCCTTGTACGCATTCACCCGTCAAACCTTCTCTGATACCACTTATTCCGAACATGGATTAGAAATCATACACCAGATCTGAACCGAGTGTCTCTAATATCACTTGGTCCTAAAATAGTATTAAGTATGAAACCACTTTCGTATTCCAAGATTCTTTCATTGACAGTGCTTATAACATGGAAGTGAGTTTTCTTACTTAACCAAACACTTCAACTGATGAACATAACTTGCATAATCATTCATACAAGAGAATATACATAATCACATGAAAACAATAATTACGTTTCACAATGTCCTTCTTGCATGTTACTCAAAATCAATTACAATTTTCAAATTCGGCACCGTCTCGGAAAACCGAATCCAATGACTATAAACACTATATATTTCTTTACAAAATGCTCAAAGGCTCTCTTACAACTCACAAATCCCAAATTTTGAAAATTCTAGCTTACAAATGAGTGATAAGATTGTCACCATCGACTTTGTCTCGAAAAACAAATTATGATGACTATAAATACCCTATAACTCTCAAAAGACTACAAACTTGACTTCAAAAAGAAAATGAGTAGAGCTTTAGTACATGAGAATGTTGTGTTCAAAAACAAAAAAATAATTGTGTGTAAAAACACAAATTTTTTGTGTGTAACACAAAAATGTTGCATGTCAAATGAGTTGGGGTGTGTGCCATTAAATAGACAACCCCTCTTAACAAAATCCCATAATTAGTGATAACTTATTACTAATTTTAGGAGGAATACCACTAAATATGGGATATTGACATCATGATAAATATTTTAGTTATGGTTTGTTTTAACAAACCATATTCATGGCTTATTAGTTGGTGGAGAGTAAGTTAAGTGGTTGTATGGTTGGGGTCATGGATTCCATTTCCATCGACCTCAAATAATTTTGTTACATATACTATATACTGTATATACTTAAAACTCCATGCATACTTTTAAATGGTTGTTATATATATATATATATAATAAAAAGTGAATTGCCACGTGATCCTACGTGAATTATTGTTGGATGGTTATATATGTTAAATATATATGATAGATATAATAAATATATAAAATATATAATAAATGTAAAAATGTAATTTATTACATTTATTACATTTATTATATTAAATATATATGATAGATATAATAAATATATAAAATATATAATAAATGTAAAAATGTAATTTATTACATTTTTACATTTATTATATATATATAATAAATGTAAAAATGTAATAAATTACATTTTTACATTTATTATATATTTTATATATTTATTATATCTATCATATATATTTAATATAATAAATGTAATAAATGTAATAAATTACATTTTTACATTTATTATATATTTTATATATTTATTATATCTATCATATATATTTAACATATATAACCATCCAACAATAATTCACGTAGGATCACGTGGCAATTCACTTTTTATAATATATATATATATATATATATATATATATATTATAACAACCATTTATACACCGAAATAATAACCAATCCAATATAAGCCAATGAAGGATCACCGCATGTCAAAACCTGGTTGGTCTACTTATGTGTCAAATGTTTAATTGTGATTAGACCATATCTATCACTTGTCATCATGTAATTGGGCTACATGGAGGTACAATATGGCACATTAACTGCCAACAATCACGTGCCACGTCACCTATATGGTGCAACTTGTCAATATATGGAGCTTCCACTTATCAACATTTGGAGCTGCCACTTGTGAACATGGGAACCTGCCACGTGTCTCTCTCAGAGCCTACCACGTGTCTCTTCAGGGTTGACTTTTGCCCTGTTTGACTTGAACTTTGACTAGCTATAATGTTTGCATACAGACTCTGTTTGAGGTGAAATTTGCGTTGTTGGAAATCTTGCGAGGAGCTCTACGCATTGATGGAATTTTAAAGAGACTTTTAAGATAGTCAAATTTCAAGCATTTCTAATCCCTTATGGACACCTGTGAGCATTTCGGGTCCTCTTGGAACTCAGTGAGTGTCTCTGGATCCTCTTAGATCAACATGGAAGGGAAACATAATTTTACACTTGTGAGTCCCCCCCAGTTGATCCAAGAGGATCCAAGAACGCTCATAGAGGTCCAAGAGGATTCAAAACATGCACAAAGGTCTATAGTGGTTCATAAATGTTCAAAATTAGACCATCCCAAATTCTCTCGAAAATGACATCAATGCGTAGAGATCGTCGTTAGATTTCCAACGACGTAAACGAAAATTCAAACATAGTTCGTATGAAAACGTTATGTCTAGTCAAAGTTCAATTCAAACCAAGACAAAAGTCAAAGTTCAAAGTCAACATGGTCAAAAGGGTGAAACGTGTCACCACTGCAAGGGTGACATGTGGCATGACTATGTAGTAGACTGGGCAGGTGATGTGGCATGAATGATTTATAGGTGACTGGGAATATCGTACAAACCATGTGGTCCAATCACAAGTTGACAAGTGGAAAAGATAAGCCAATGAGAGGTTTCCATGTGGCAACCTCCCATTGGCCTTTATTGTCATGGTTTATTAAAATTTTGGGAGTCAACGGGGGTTGAAACCATGACCTCCTAAAGCCTTACACCGAGCTCCATACCAATATGCCATGCACTTGTCACTTAACCATGCATGTTGTAAAACATATTTAAGTTTGATGAAAGGTTCATTGGGCAAGAAAAAGGGTTGAGGGCCTAAGCCTCCGACCCCTAGCTTGTGATCATGTAATATTCCATATAACTATGGGCGTAAACTTGTGTGAGTTTTAAAACAATATATTCCATATGGTTATAATAATATAACCATATACCAATAAACAACGAAAAGTTCGGTGGTCAGTGGGGCTCGAAACCATGACTTTGCATTCAATATGCCAATGATTTAACCAATTTGCCAAAGGTGCAAGTCTTATTCTAACTTCCCGCTAACAAACATTTAATTCCATCCAACAATTGCATACATAGGTTGAGGGGCATGCCCTATTTAATGATCACGCGTATTGAGAATTGTACACTCATCATAATTGCAGAGTTATGTCTCGAAGTGCATGTCCGAGGGTATAAGGACTTTGAGGCTACATCGTAAAGTGTGCCGAGAGGTCCCTTGACAGAATTTTAAGAACTTTATACTATTTTTTCAATATTTTTTGCAAGGAATCCAACGATGCATTCTATTTCTGCATTTGAGCAACATGTAGAAAGGTCATTTGTAACAGTCTCGACCCCTAAGTACCTGTTTAAGGGATGCGGTATTAAATTTTCGCTTCTTCTATCAACCTTAAATCTTCTCTATCATGACTCCATCCTCTTTTCCTTGTCAAGAGCTTTCCAACGATAGTAAATTCACTCAGGATTGAGATCTAGAACGAAATGTATGACCTTATGAAGTTCTTATGTTTACATAGGCAACATCTCTCTTACTTCCACGTGAAGTGTCATTGACCGTTACAACTGACGTGGTGACATCCTGGTCCTGAAGTGGAACTAGCCTAGCCTTCCATGGTGGAACTTCAGTCCATGCAGGCCTACAACCATCGTCGCTCAGACCTTCTTTTGACACACTAACATGGGCGGTGGACTCATGGACTTGCAGACTCATAATTCTGTAGCTTCCTTTCATCAGTCCGCCCGAGAAGTCTCATTACTTAGCCATGTTTCTTCTTCGTGGACTCGTGGACTCATGGATGCATAAATCTATAAGCATTATTTCATAGGTACATCTGAGAAGTCTCGACATTTATCCATTTTTCATCTTCGCGGACTCGTGGAATCATAGATGCATACTTTTATAAGCATCCTTTCATAGGTCCATCTGAGAAGTCTTGACACTTAGCCATTAATTTCATCCTCGTAGACTCGTGGATGCATAAATATATAATAATCCCTTTATAGGTTCGTCCGTGAAGTATCAACACTTATCTTCGCGGACTTGTGGATGCATACTTCAATAAGCATCCTTTCATAGGTCCGTCCAATAAGTATCGACACTTATCCATTTCCATCTTCGTGGAATCATAGACTAGCTAGATTACGAACGTACAATTCTGTGCCTCTCCCCCATAATTCTATCTGAGAAGCATCAACACTTAGATTATTTTGTGACTTGGTCGGGTTCGCAGGTTGGAAGACTCACAAACCCATTCATCATATAGGTGGATATTGGTGGCCACCCTCCTATTCCACTTGGACCCCCACCATTGTTTCTTTCAGTTTTTCAGTTTCCTTAATTGTAGCACAATTTACTATTTTTGGCAGTTTTTCAGGTCCTGAACTTTCAGAGCTGTTTTGAGGCCCTAAACGACATTTTTTGGGTATTAAACATTCAAAAAATATAATTCCTATCCAAACTTGATATTCACTGTTGGCAGTGTATTCCTTGGATATATCTTTCTTACGATGTATCATGTGCGTCAAACATAGATAATATGCCAAAGTTATGACCCCGGGGAATTGATGTACCAATTTACTCCGACGGGGCCCATATTCTGGCGTTTCATCTTCTAGGGTTAGGTTTTTGGATGTTTAGGGTTTCCATTGTTTCTCAATAATATATAGGCCTTCGAGCCTCATTGTAACACAAATTTCAGAGGCATGTAGCTGCCACATCTCTTCTTAGAGATAAGCTACCAACGCCCTAGCTAGTTTATTTCCATTCTGTCTGTAAACAAATTTCAGTTCTTTGATATTAATGAAATGAAGTGTTATTTCCACTGCATCTTTGTATTCATGGTTATTTGTGTATTCTGTTGCGTTCCTGTATAAATTCAGATCAATTCATCTCACCTTTCCAACCCTTAAACTCGACATGGACCCACTCCCTATTACTTCAACCAATTATAGGCCTCCATGTGGCTTCCTCGTACATGTAGGCTCGTGACATTAACATAACATTAGCATGATGTCATCCCTCCTATCGTCAATGTATAAGGGATTCCACATTGATCAACGACTGAGATCACATCCTACATGTACTCCGATCAATAGTTGAGATCTTTCAAACTTTTGGTTCGACGTCCAAGGCTAAAACAAAGGTCTAAGACATAATTCACTCAAGGGCTTGCACTATGGCCCACCAACCAAATACCCGTTTCTATTCACAGGCTGACATCTATAAAATTATAGACACGTTGTTTTTCTAGGTCAGCATGGTACATCATGCTAATGTTACCTCTCCCCCAAATATTTCTTAAACGAGACCACAACATTCTATTACAAAGGTTAATTCTGGGTTTATCCCCGATTAACGGTCCAAATTAACTTGGGTACATTCTCTACAGGCATGGTGACCTTCTCCGATAAAGGGTACGGATCTATTCATTCCATTGATCCAACGCATGTGATTCCTTCGAGCTCAAAACATGGTTTTTCATCTAATTCATGGCTTAGACAATTCAAGGATTTTTCTTGGGCTCTTTCCCTTACATTCAACTATTAATTTATGATCCTAGTTTATATATATATATTGAGCATGCTGGAATCATAAAATTAAGTTCATTCTTTTGATCTTAGAACATTACAGAACTCTTGTAAACAGTTGTGCAGTGCATGCACCTTTCTTTCCATCCTACTGTCCCTTAAACGTAAGATTTTGAAAATACAATAAGCATCATCACTCTAAATCAAGTATGTATATGTATAACACAAGTACAAACATTCAATCATGCATTTCAATTCAATTAGACATAGTCTATGAAATACTTATCTATTACAATTGATATCCGACTAACTGACTATGGGTGTTCTCCTTTCCACCCAACCGTATGCTCATATGAATTCACTCTTAGAATTCTGTCCACCCCCATGCCAAGCCATGATACCACTAGAGAATCTCTCTCTCAGGTTCTCAAAAAGATTTAAAGGTCACTCTTCTTCATTCTACTCTTAGTAGATATTTTCCTTACACCCACCTAGCCCAGGCCTCTTTGAGGTTTATTAGATGCCTTCCCAGCATCAAGCTTGCATCCCTCTTAGCTCAGGTTAGGTTTAAGGTCTTCCATGATCCAAATCACCCACTCTTCTATGGGTTCTCTGATATTTTTATTGCACACACTCGTGCGCTCTTTTCAATAGCTCTCTTCCTCTGAGCTCCAATCTCATCCTCCCTTCCCTCTCTCTTTTATTTTTTTTGCACACATGACTTAGGCATGTTCTCGATCTATCCTTCTATTTATTTTGCCAGAAGGTAACTTGTGGGTCAATACTGGGGACCCATGGTGATCTTTCCTACTATACTCTAGCTGACTGCTTCCTATCCCTTCTGACAACACTCCATACTTCCATTCATTGGGGTGGTTGGTTGTTCAACTACCTGTTGAAATAATGTAACTGCGAAGAACATTCTTATTATTTTGTTATTGGATTAAATCCCCATTGTGGATTAATCATGTCATTATTATTATTTTTATTATTAGATTAATCACCATTGAGGATTAATCAAGTCGGTAATTGTATAAGGAACAAATCCCCTTTTGCGGATTGGTCATCGGACAATTACAATGTGCAGAATAAGAAGTCAGCCCCAACAGTTATAATGAAAGGGCCAGATTTAATTAAAGGTGGATTTACCCACCCAGAGTGAGAGGTCGGCCCTACCAGATGGTGACTCTTCACACGTGCCAGATTGATATAAA
>ML820264.1:0-12782 GCA_009831015.1 Picea engelmannii
CTTTTTAGTTTTATGCACGTGTCATTTTTGATGTAATATTTTTCACTGTGGCAGATGTCAAGTGAATCAGAGGTGTTCATTAGGTTCGCGGACGGTGCTAGACGACACACTCGGAGGCTTGCTTTCGCAGCTTGGGTAATTTTCACACCTCAAGGCCAATTTCTTTCTTTGGGAGGTATCTGTTTAAGTGAGTCCACAAACAATGTTTCTGAATACAACGTAGTCTTAGAGTTGGTTCATGATTCTTTGTCGTGTGGTATATCTCACCTCTGAGTCTACTTATATGCTCAACTGGTTGTGTCTCAATTAAATGGAGTTTACTGTGTTTATGATCCTATTCTGCACTGAGGATTCCTTAGGGTACGTCTCTTAGAACGAAGCTTTGATGAAATTACGTATATCCATGTTCCTAGGAGATTGAATCAAATCACAGATACTCTAGCTAATCATATATTAGATTGGCATATTGCACGCATGTAAGAAAAAGCACACACATGCACATGTAAATACATTTGTAAATAAATGCAATCCATAAAACACAAAAATATGTAAAATATATATATATATATATATATATATATATATAGATATATCGTAAAGTATCAGAGGACATAGTTGGGCATGAGTGCCTCAAAAAATATGTGTCCAGTAAAGAGTCATGGGGCTTATGCCCTAAAAAATATACAAAAGGTTCCCTCAACACATAAGAAGTCTAGCCTAACTAAGGACAGGGCATGTTGGCCCTCCCATAGTGAACAACAATGTTGGCCAAACATCGAAAAAGATGGACCCAAGTCCGTGGTACCCCGACAACGTGAGTCTGCATGGACGGTGGGAGATCCTCGATCTTTTCCATAGGAACTATACGAGTAAGAGCAGTGAGGTTCCGCTCTACCTGCCTCAAAACTCTCTCAGCCTCTCCGACTGGAGGTCCCCCTGCTACTGCTGGTCCACCAGCTGCGGATGGTCTCACCTTTGGTCGAGGATGTCACCTAGTCCTTGTGAAGTCTGTTGGATGCACCGGCCCCACATCTGCACATAACGAATACATATGTGTTAGATACTCTGGTATACACAAAATATGATATATATGAAAAAACATAAAAATTAAATAACTTTGAAAACAAAAAAAAAAAAAAAACTTACCCATCTCTCCTCGCTCCTCACCGGGAGGTACATGCATGTCAAGATCTCTAGAATAGTTGATCCCAACATAGGGGTAGTCCTCTATGGCTGGAATCTGTCGTTGCCACCAAGAAAAAAAATTGTTGTCGACGGCCTCAATAGTCCTCCCCCCACCCTGTTGCAGAAAAAATGCCGCCCATCTACATAACGCTAGGAGAGAGGGCTCATACCCTCATAGCATCTCTCTAGGGCCAAGACTTGGTACCCTCTCAAAGAAAAAGGAACACAAAATAGTCTTGAACCCAAAGTTTATGTGTCTCTGCATACGACACTCTGTCAGCTGCCTCTTCATGCAGTCTAGTAAGGTGGTACTCCAGTCAAAAATTTGTGCATTTAAGCATTGAACCACACAATTCATGTGTGCCCAGGAAGCCTAATATAAATATGTGGATCCAATGATCTGCTCAATGAGAAAAACTATCGCTTTCAACGATAGGTTAGAAATCTTGTTTATCGGCACCTTTTTGCCCACTTTGTTTATGCCAGCCTCACAATGGAGTCCAATCAACTCCTCTATGTTGTGAGGCCCAGAGGGAAATGTGAGAAATTTGACTGGTTCCCCTTTCCTTGAGAGGCCAGTCAAAAAGTAGATATCTTCAGTCGTTGGAGTCAACGACTATCCCTCAAGCATGAATGCCTCTGCATCCGGGTGCTAGTAATCTATCAAGCCATTTAGCAGCCTAGGTTGTTCCTGCATAAATTGACACTGGAAGAATTTTAGCAAGCCACACTGCGCCAATGCGGTGATAGCATCAAGTTCCTCTTTGACCAAATTATCAATGCCCTCATGCTCCCTCTCCCTCCAATGAACATACATCCTGTATTTGACAAGTTCAGGGGGGGGGGGGGTTAACTCTTGCACCTTTTAAATTATTCAACATGTTGGAGGGTATATGTGGGTTTTAGTATACACATTCGCATATGCCCACATGCAGTATTTCTTATGCACGTGTGCATACGCTGGTTGTCATAGGACAACCCGCGTATACGTAGGGCTAACCTTTTTAAAGGTCAACGCCCCCCCAAAAAATAAAAATAAATGCACAAATGAATAATTGAAATGCAAGAGGGGCTAGTATGTACTTACTTGGTCCAAGCAAAAGATCGTTTCATCCACTGAAGCTCCCAGAATCAACTCTTTTGACAAAGGGGTGTTTTTGGCTTTTTGTCAATTTCTCAATTAACAATGGTAATAATGAGCTGCCAGCTTCTATTTATAGACTTTTTGGCTCCTTTTTGTCATTTTTTGGCCTCCTTTGTCGGTTTTACTAACTTGAAAATCATGTAATATGGTTCAATAGTTTCTTAGGGCATGTTACGATAAGTGTTTCTTTGGGTATTGGGAATTTTTTTGGCACATTTGGGTCATTTTTAAGGTCCTTTGGTAAAAAGTCATTTTTCCAACTTGTTGCAACTAAGTTAGGATTCCACCTCCACTTTCTATATCTCATTGTCTTTGTCACTTTGCCATAGGATCAACCCCACCAATTTGCGACACAAAACCATCATTGTTGCTTTAGAAGTGTCATAATTTAGTGGTAGAGCCTCCCCTTTCAGGGATGTCCTAGGTAGATCCTGGTTGCATTTTTGGTATCCATGCCGTCACTAAACGACTATAGGCTCGGGAGTCCTTATTAGTTTTTCCTAATTACGAGTATGAGCCTCATTTGCATGATTCATTATCACTCTTGACCTCACCCTCGGGACTCCCAAAACACAACGGGTTTTATTTTAATCCATTTTCAAACCCTCTAAACATGAAAATATTACCGAGCGATCTTGTTGCCCTTCATGCTCGCTAAACTGAAATTTGAAGGCATGCCTGTTCAGCGGTAGTTTACCCCTTTTTCGGTCTGGATGGTCAACTGTACGAACAAAGGTATACTCTAGGACCATCGGTTCTTTAGAAGAGTATTTTCAGGTATAATTTTACCCCTTTTTCGGGCCGGAGGGATTAAATTTACGAAAAAGGAATCCCCACGGAGTCCATAGTTAAGCTCTTTTCAGACTCCCTAAAATTGAAAATATCGCCGAGTGACCTTGTTCCTTCACACTTGTTAAAATGGTCCAGAAGAACATCTCATACAGATTCCATAGTTAAGCTTTTTTCAAACTCCTTAAATATGAAAAAAATGCCGAGTGATCTTGTCTTTATCACACTCGTTAAAATGGTTTTGAATAGATGTCTTTTCGGTGCTATTTTACCCCTTTTTTGAACTGACTAGACTACCTTTGAAAAAGGTACCCCAGTTGGGTCTCCTTTTACGTTTTTTTAGACTCTCTAAAAAATGAAAAATCGTCAAGCTTACCTTCTCTAGGCTCGTTAAAATTACATCGAAGGACATTATAATTGTGTCTTGTTAATCACACTTGCATTCGTACGTCTTTGGCCTAATGTCAGCTCCATGTTGTTCTCAACTGAACCATTCGAAGCATGCCTTATACGCAAGCCTTGTCGCACTTTTTTCCTCTACGTCTTGACACCTTGACCCATAGAGGGATTTTCCCAAGTGTCCTTTTCCTGCATATGTTCTTTCTCTGAACATTAGTGTGTTCCTTGTGCTTGGAACTAGTACGTTTTTGACACTCGTTCCTCCTTTGTAACGTATCATTCTTTTATTCTTTTTCAGGCCTCCCAAAAATGATTGAAAAAGAAAAAAAATCAAATATACCCCAAAAAGAGGAAGGGAAAAGTATTTTCTTTTTGTTGGCATCACAATGAGTCACCCTTGGACAAAGCACATCCTTCTGTTTGTTCGTCAATCTCAAGGAAATAATGTGACATTAGGAAGCTGTTCTTGCTACATAGATCTGTGTCCTCCTTCATTTGGTTATCCTTCCAAACATATGGAGAGTTTGCGTTGCCTCCTACATCATGAGCTTATGTCAATACCATGCTTCCTGAGTCTCATCATTTGTCGTGTTGTTGTCCAAGGGAAGCTTTTACCAAGCTTGATTTGACCCTTCTGTAGTTTGTCTCTTGACCTCATGCTCGACCATCCCAAAATCCCAATAAAGTCTTCGTTCGAAATCACTGAAGCCCTAAGCTTGATCATCAAGATCCTCTAGTCTGTTCCTAATGAGCCATCGAAGACCTCTGGGTAGTGAAATCGTACACCCATACTAGACTCCTACCCGTGTTATGAAGATTTTGAAGTTGTTTCTCAAGCTCTGAAGGCCTCATTTCTAGACATCAGACATTATTTTCTTCTTGAAGGTGGATACTCTACATGTATATCTCTTTTATTTCGAGACGTAGATATGTTGTGTATTGCTCACGGCTACACTTTATATAGTTATATGACATGGATATGTAGTGTATTTGATTGGAAACCATGATTTTATTTCATTCCGAGCATGGGTATGCCTGCCTCGGTGAGACAATTTTTATTTTGCAGATGGCATCTCCCGAACTCTGGTCCCTGGGCTCACTTTCTTCATACGTTGGTGAAGATTGGTAATGTATTTCAGCCATCATATGCTCTTCTGACCTCACACATAAAGGGGGCATATGTTATAATCTTAATTTTCACCAAACATGTATACCTAGCATCAGGCCATCTCACTTGCCATTTTTGCCAAGCCACTACTGAACAACTCTTCCAAAAACCATCCTTTTGAAGGCATACACACCTTGCACCACTGCTTCATGCATGCATACGCTAGCTGACCCACTACAACTCATGTATACTAACAAAAGCACAAAAAATAGAATGTTGCAGACAGAATAAAGATTTCCAGGTAATTGCCTAAACCGTTTGATCACTCATAGTCGGTCACTCAACCAGATAACTACCCTCTTCTAGCTTATAAAAGAAGAGGTAGTTATCCGCGTGGGTGGGAAAACCCCCTATGGACTAGCACTAAGGGTTCTATAATGCATGCAGAAATGACCATCTAAATTATCCTACTTTTTACCATCATCCCATCATAGACCCCATTATTCATATGTAAACACAAGGGTAAAAGGATCCAATTACTCTACCTTGACTTCCACGTTTGATGTCGATCCTTGACTTCCGCGTTTGATGTCGATCCTTTTGGGGATAAATACCTCTTCTTTTATATTCTAGAAGGGGGCAGTTATCCAGTTGAGTGACTGGTTATGAGTGGTCAAACAGTTTAGGCAATTACCCGAAAATCTGTATTTCATCTGCAACTTTCTATTTTTTGTGCTTTTGTCAGTATACGCAGGCTGTAGTGGGTCAGATAGCATATAAACATGTGTAGAGGTGGTGTAGGGCACATATTCCTTCAAAAGGATGGTGTTTGGAAGAGTTGTTTAGTAGTGGCTTGGCAAAAATGGCAAGTGAGATGGCCTGATGCCAGGTATGCATGTCTGGTGCAAATTAGGGTTATAACACATATGTATGTTCCACTGTTGGAACTAGTTTTTCTTACTTGTGACACTCGTTCCCTCCTTTGTATCATAGCATTCATTTGACTATGAAAAAACAAAAAAAGATGGGTGAGAAGGGAGTATTATCTTATATTGGCAACAATCGTGTCGCCTTTGAACAAAGCACAAAATTTTTTAGTCCACTTGTCATCATAATTTTGGGTTTAGGATGACCTTAGGAACTTGATCTCGTTATAGAGAGTTTACTCCCCCGAATAGTTACTCTTCTAGTCCCTATGGAGAATTTGATTGATGCCTCCTGCATCTCATGGTTTCATCATTGAGTCTATGATGCCAGAGTCTTCCATATGTCTCATCCTCTTGTTCAAAGGATGCCTATCAACCTGTGTCAACCATTCCTCATAAATATTGACTTTGCATGTTGTCCATACCCTCAGTTTGTCTCAGAATAACATGAAGTTGTAATCCTATTGTGCACTCTAGTCCTACTTTCCTTAGTGGTAGGTAAACTTGAACCCAACAGTCGACATTTCATCATTGGTTGTTGATTGGGTGGTTTCGACAGCAAGACATCTATTCACACATTGGGATTCATTTAGTATCTTGGATTCCATTAACCTTATTGGTGGTTTCCTCACCTTTGTCAGTAGTTTTCCTCATTGGATTCTATTCAGAGGGTATTTTTCATGTACCGCTTGCACCTGGAACACGTGAAAGATGCACAATTTCATTGGTTCGTGAACATGTTCTTCATCCGATTTCCTCCAAATCATAAAGATCCTTCTTTGTACCTCATGTTGAATGATGAGAGAGGCCTTAATTCTCTCATTTCATTGGGTCTCCTTCCATCGAATTCAGCTCATCTATTCTATAGATGAGACCTAGAGTCCTATGAGTACCTAGAGGCTTGCAGTCATTAGTGGCGAGTTCTCTCACCATAGACAATTGGGAATACATCAATGTCTCCTGATCGATGGATTCTTCAAGTGTTCAACCCTGAATCCTTTATTCACACTTGTAAGAATGTACTCAATGCCTTGATACCTACTTTCATCATCGATAGTTTGTCTCACGTTTGTTAATGGTATATCTCAATGACTAGTAATCAAACGAAGTCTCATTGTGTTTGACCTCAACTCCTTTATTCACATGATGTAGACTTGCACCTTTGGAAGATTATGTAGAATACTTGGAGACATCAGTTTATAGTCACATATTTCCTGAGTTGTTGCTACCTTTTCATTGGAACAGTACCTCTGTGACTTCAGTGTGTTAGCATCAGAAGTCACTCCTGGATTGCTTGTAGGATCATATCCTGACACCCATCAGTTTAATGTCACAATTTGTTTAAAAGGGGTGATCAAATGGAAGCAAACTCAGAACAGTCGTCTCAACTCAGAAACTAGGCCAGGCATGCACGGGTGAGTGAGGTCTTAGATAAAATTCAAACAGTGAGTTGTAGTAAGGGTGAGTAGGGGGAAGACTTGCATGAGAAAAGTGCGAAGGTCTATCATAAACATCAGTTTTGTAACAGACTGAAGGAGAAAGCATTCGAACGCAAGATCCTCTTACATTCAAACACAAAAGTCCAGAGAATACAATAATGCCACAACAAATCCTTTATCATAACATCACTGCAACAATCCACACGAATCATTCGATCATGAACTCTCTGATATTAGACGAAAACATAGATGGAAAAGGAGAACTGTTTGTCATAAAACAAGAAATCTCAAACACAAATACACAACCCAGAGAACCAGGATGTCTGTTGAAACTTTACAGTCGGGAGCTTAGCTCTACCATCGATAGATACAAAAATGGCGAAAATGCCTTCATATACTCAGAACAACAACAACGGCGAAATCAAGACACTACATTGAAGGCTTTGCGTCTGCATGGCTTTCTGACAGTCAACCTCTGAGAGATCGTGCAACTTATGTCAGACGCAATCTAACTCTTTGACAGTTCCAATGACGAATCGACGTGCCTTTAATTCATTTCCGTGCTTTCCCATTATGGCGGAGGCGATGTCTAACCACCACCAACCACTTGAATAACTGCTTCATCGGGATTGAGGATGGCCCGGCCAACTCGGCACCTTCGGGACGTGGAGGGCCTCCCACGCTGCCACCTGGAATAGCTGAATGGCTTGAAGAATAGGCATGGAAGCCAGCGTGGAAGATGGGGCACAACAACGAAGTGATGGGGCCAAAACTACGCGGGGAAGGAAATAAGCGATGAGGTGTAAGAGAAGTGGCGGGGGGAAGACATGTGGTGAAATACGACACGTGGAAGGAGCGGGATACAAGACATAATGGGTGCACTTGCGGTGGGAGGTGGACGAGGAATGAGGCAGGACACATGGCATGCAGTGGATGGATGGTGAAATGGGAAAGGGACCACGTGAACTAGAGAAGGGGAGAGTGACAGATGTCGAAAGATGAGGGAAAGGTAAAACGGCACGAGCCTCATCGCACGACCAGGAAGAGAACAGGTGGCAAGAGGGAGGATGGTCCACAAGCTGACATGACGGGAAGGGGGCCCACATTAGTTAATCGCCGGATGACAAAGGGTGCCCAGATGGCCTGTGCGCCGTTGATCCGGGCGCATTGATCTCAGTCGTCGAAGAGGTGTGCCCCGGATTTCGGACCCCCCCCTCTGCTTAAAGGTAGAAAGGCAGGGGGGGTTTGGAATCGCCTCGTGCACCATTGATCCGGGCGCAGAGATCCTCGTCATCCAGACTTGGTTTTCATTTAATCATGGGCGCATTAGCACACCGAACTTAGGACAAGTGGGTTTTAACCCATTCTTTTGCATTCTAACCCCCTTACAAGAAATATCGCTAACATTTGGTCCATGGGGGATAGAGTCATCCCTGTGATGCTCTAAGAACTCTTTTGCAGATTCAGTTCCTTTGTTGTTGGGCTATGGAGTCATTTATTAATCCGAAAAACAAAACAGAAAATTTTTTTACAAAACAAAACAAAAGAGCCGAATGCGGCTCACAAAAAACATTTTTTTAAGAAATGCCCATTTACTGGGCCACTGAAAACTTCTTTGCCTTCTAGATCCTGTAACCTGTAAGTGTTGTTTAAACATACTTCAAAGATCTTGAAAGGCCCCAACCAGAGGACATCAAATTTACTGTGTTTTCCCCTTTCCTTCCTGGGTGCATCCCATTTGAGCACCAAATCACCCTGCTCAAATTCTTTCTTTTTGCTCTGCCTGTCAAAAGCCTGCTTGATATTCTACTGATGATTGTAGGCCCTATTCATGACCTATTCCCTGATCTGCTGCAGTTCCACCATCTGATGAATCCTTCTGATTACGTGGTTAGGCTCTCCTTCAAAGTCCTGGAGGAGATTTTCCACAGGTAAGGCGAGCTGAGTGGGGAAAACGACCTCTATTCCATAAACAAGTTGGAAAGGTGAAAGACCCAGGGATTTCTTTGTTGTTACCCGATCGGCCCAAAGGGAAAATTTGAGCTTTGAGTCCCAGGCTCTCTGATTGTCCTCCAATAGCTTCTTGGTGAGCTTGATTAAGCTTTTATTGGAGGATTCTGCCAGTCCGTTTCCCTGAGGGTAGTATGGAGTGGAGTGAACCAGCGAAATCCCAAAATGTTCACAGAACTTGACCAGAGGCTCAGACCTAAAGGGGGCGGCATTGTCAGTGACAATCCTACTTGGGCAGCCAAATCTGGCTATGATGTCTTCCAAGAGGCTGATGATTACTTTGTGAGAAGTGCTCCTGGTGGGGACAACCTCTATCCACTTGGTGAAATAATTAGTAGTAGTGAGGATCCATCTGTGCTGGCCACTTGAGGGAGGATGAATCTCTCCAATGAAATCCAATCCCCACTGCTGAAAGGGTGCCGAAACTACTACAGGCTTTAATGGCAGAGATTTGAGTTGCTGCTTACCTGAGAACTTCTGGCATTTGATGCAAGCCCTGACTTCCCTGCAGACATCAGTAAACAAAGTAGGCTAATAATACCCAACCCTGAGGATTTTGTGGGCTGTGGTCTTCCAAAAATGATGACCTCCGTAGAGACTACTATGAAAATCAAACATCACCTTCTGGGCTTGCAGCGGGTCCAGACATCTTAATAGTATCCCCAGAGGGTCTCTCCAATACAAGGTTCGGTCAAATAGACAATACCTGACTGCTTTGAGCTTCAAAGCTCTGGCCCTACTCTTTCCTAATCCATCAGGGGGCTTTAACTCTTGCAGAAAATACAAGATATCCTTGTACCAGGGACATGATGCTAGTGATAAGGCACCTTGTAAATGCTGGTTGGATGGCTCAGCTTGCTCGTTGATGAAGTTAATTCCCAAAGCCTTGCAGTTGGATTCAGCCAACAGCTTGGCCAAACCCTGCCCCTTTATCAACTTGGTGGGCTTAACTTCCAGGTCAAATTCCAGGATCTTGGCGATCCATTTACCTCTTATCCCGTCTATGTCAAGCTGTATAAGAATGTCCTTCACAGAGGCTGAAGGGACATATGCAGTGATCTTTGAATGCAAGATGTAGACTCTGAAATCTTTTAGAGCTTTTACCAATGCATAGGCCTACTTCTCCATGATCTCATACCTAAGTTCAACATCTCTTAACACCTTGTTGTAGAAAGCAATAGGTTTCTCTCGCCCTTGATAATTTTTCTGCAACAAGACTGCTGCTACCGAGTCATCAGAAGCAAATGAGAAAATCAGGAAATCTTTAGAATAACCGGGACTGATTAGCACTGGTGCCTCAGTCAATGCTTTCTTTATTTGGGAAAAATATGCCCTGGGTTCAGCAGTCCATTTCACTTCATGGCCCTTCCTGAGCATGGCTGTGATGTGTTTCACCAGCTCGGAAAAGTTTGAGACGAATCTCCTCAGAAAGTTAACCTTCCCCAAAAATGCCCGAACCTCCTTCTTAGACCTGGGAAGTGACAGGGTCTGAATCGCTTTCACCCTGATTGGGTCAATTCTTACTCCCTCTACTGACACTATGTGACCTAACAGCTTTCCCTCCTTCATAGAAAACAGTGATTTCTTGGGGTTTAAAGATAGGCCATACCTTCGACACTTCAGGAAAACTCTTTTTAAGTGGCAACAACGCTCTTTATCAGTCTTGGAGAAGACTGTGATGTCATCCAGATATATCACCACAAACTAGTTCTTCTCCCCGACAAAGGCTATGTCCATGGCCCGCTGAAAAGTTTCTCCTGCATTCATCAGTCCGAAAGGCATTTTGGCATACATGAACGTGCCCCAAGGAGTGGTGAAGGCTGTTTTTTCTCTGTCCTCAGGCATGACTGATATCTGATTGTATCCAGAGAAGCCATCAATCATGGATATCCTGGATGCGCCAGTGACCCTCTGTAATATCTGTTCCATGTTGGGTAGGGGATAATTGTCCTTTCTGGAACTTCTATTCAGGTTCCTGAAATCAACACAGAGTCTGATTTCCCCACTTTTCTTTCTCACCGGGACCAAATTGGCTACCCACTCAGAATATCTCAAGGGGACAATGATCTGGGCATCCAGCAGCTTCTTTACCTCTTTCTCCATGACAAGTAGCAACATGGGATTTATTTGTCTCAGCTTCTGCTTGAATGGATTAGCCTCCTCTTTCAGTGGGATTTTGTGCTCAATGACTGAATTGTCATACGTCTTGAGGTCTTTGTAGGTCCATGCGAACACATCAGCAAACTCCTTTAACAACTTAGTATATCCGGCTCTCTTATCCTCAGACAAACTCCTTGACATCTTGACCAATTTAGGCTCCTCAGGTGTGCCAATGTTGCACTCAGTTGTGTCATATCATCACCTAAAACTTTACCCTTCACCGCCAAATCATTTCCATCGAACAACCTTTCTAATGGGATTAGTCCTTTCGGAATGTAATTGCCCGGTAGCTGAATGATCTGGTGATCAACAATTTTATTCACAAAATCCCCAGGGTGACAGTCACCTTCCTCATCAGGATTCTCATCTATGTGCATTGTGGAAAAGTCATCGATGGATTGGAGGAATTTATCGATTTCCTGATCATCTTCAAACACCTTCCAGTGTTTGACGTTGTCTGGTATAGAAGGTCTGTATTTTATTTCAACGTCGGATATGACCACAGGCGGTGAAGGAACTCCGAGCAAGCTATCTATTACAGCTAAAAAATCGGCTGAAGCATTTTCCTCCCTTGGAATGTAAGAAATATTAAAATCCAGGAAGAAATTATCAACTAGGTCCCATACCTCATTTCTGTAATTCCTGAGCCGAGGATTCTTTGCACAATATGCGCTTTTTACCTGCTGGATGATCAACTCTGCATCTCCAAACACAGTCATTTCCTTAATTCCCATTTCCTTGGCGGCTCTTAATCCCAGAATCAGAGCTTCATACTCTGCCACGTTATTGGTGACTTCGAATTCCAGCTTGTATGATAGAGACATGGTCTCTCGGCAGGGTGATATGAATATCACTCTGGCACCTGCACCCATACTGGAGGAAGCTCCATCAAAGAACATCTTCCAAACAGAGGTAGTTGGAGGGGGTGTCTCTTGATTAAGAATGGGTTTCTTTCTGATCTTTAAAGGAACCTCAGGGGTGTGGGTGAACTGTAGTAAACTGGAGCCTAAATCAGTGTCCAAGGCATAGATGGGATGATTGGTAGGGTTGGCTTCAACACTGATTATGTAGGCCAGCTGGGCTTCTCTGTACAGTCTCCTATGTTCCCCTCCAAACACTGGAATGGTGGCATATGTGAGATCCATCTGCAAGGTTCCCCCCAGTCTCTTTATCCAGGATCTTGACAATAGCATGCCAAACTTAGGGGTGACGTCAGCTACCACAATATCCATGACCATACTCTTCATGGGAAGCTGAAACATGGAAACTACCAGGTCCTTGATGACTCCCAAACACTGAACCCTCCTGGAGTCAAAAGAATAGAGGTCATGATAGGCTCGGGTGACTTCTAGTCCCAACTCTTCCATGACAATTTTGGGCATAAGGTTGTGAGAGGCCCCTGAATCCATAAGGCAATTATGCAGCACTTTGTCATGTATGTTCAGAGATGTGCAGAAGGGAGGGGATGAATCGTCTCTGTCTTCTACCATGGGACCTAGGACAACTGCAGGCCTTTCATCTTGGAGGTTTATGGAGTCTGTGAGAGGGTATGAGGCTTCAGATTTCAATAGCTCAGAGAAGCGTTTTTTAAATTCCCCATGTTTAATTAACTCAGTGAGTGG